>JAJJWW010006946.1:0-59936 GCA_023531295.1 Papaver armeniacum | reverse complement strand
ATGAATTATTCCTCCAATCATTTCTTAATCTCTCTCCCCTTGCCTCTAACGCTGTAATCTCCAGTCCAAAAGAAAAATAAAGTCCAAAAAGTGTCCAAAAATAAAAAGAAAAATTACAACAATGAAACCCTATTTACTGCTTCTAAAACAAAAAGAAATAAAGTCTAAATAAAATAAATATATATAAAATCTTCTTCACTCCTTGCTCCTCTTTTCTTTCCTTCTTTGGCGATGCTTTCCTTTTGTAGCACTTTTTCTTTCCTTGTAGATTCGCTCCAAATCTGAAAAGAATCAAAAAAAAAAAACCAAAGGCGTAAAAAAGAACAAAAAATAAACCTAAAACAAATCTAAATACAAGTCCGCGTCGGCGGCGCCAAAAATTGATGTGATTTAAACAAGTATTGTAGAGTGGTAGTAAAGATTCGTTCAGCTCGAACTCATTGAGATTGATTTTAGACTTATATACAAAGGATTGTCACAATATCGAGAGGTACTGAGACTCAGGATTCCACCAAACTTAATATCATGTGGTTCAAATATCAATTCTTAGACAATTATAGCTCATATGATAAAGACTTATTGACTCTTATTTTTTCCAAGGCAGATTCTCAAAATATTAGTTGTAAATCCTAAGCATGGGACATCAAAACATCTAAGCAAGCATGACCCATCAGATCAGATGACAACTAATTAATCAAAATCATAACTCAATTTTATTTAGTGCAAAAGTATATAAGAATTAAATATAATTATGCACGTATGATATTAGGCTTCCTCCGTCATCCCAGCGTTGGGGTTTATCTCTTCATGGTAAAAACACGCTCCAAAGATATAAACATGGCTCAAAAGGTCTTTTATTGAAGAAAAATAGTATTACAACGAATTTGTAACAGATATAATTGTTACAGAGTCAACTGTTACATAAATTGTTGCAAACTGAAGATAATAGTTACTAATGGACTATTACAGGATTCTTAATTTAAGACCCTATGAAACGACTGTCCTTTACAACCTTATGTTCTTCAGCTTAGTCTTCTTCCTGCTGCTGCAACTTCTCCTGCAGCTTGATTCTTAGCTCCGCAGTGTACCCCCAACTCCCGATCTTCCTTTCGTGACTCCCGCAGCTCAAATATATACACACAGAAACCAAAAATACCGAGAATATCTGGTTTTCTTCTCTTGTCCCAAAAGTCACGGGATTTCTCCTACAATCCCTCTACGCGGCTCTGTTAGTTGTAAAACTTCCAAAAGTCTCTCAACAGATTAAGCTGAGTCGAATATAAGATATTCTCTCCTTATTTTCCACGTTCTTCCCAAAAATATCAAAACCAAACCCGAGATAAGCTTACTCCCTGTTTTTACGAGAATCCATGATAATATTCTATTCTTATGATTCTAAAATACATATCCATCCTGTATGATACTAACAGGCCCAAACCAACTCTTCCTGTGAAGAAATTCCGACGAAAACTCCACAAACTCTCGCCTGAAATTCCCGTGAAATGGTCATGCCCCTGTTTTGAGTCATGTCGATGATTCAACCAAATTCGATCAAAACAAAACCCATTACCAGCACTATTAGACCAAAATGAAGACACCCATTTGATTTTAGCCCTTTAGTCTCATTATAGATCGCCCAAATCGCAAACCCTAATTTGCTGCCTTTGAAAACCAATTTTCCCGCCTTTTTCCTGATTTGAATTCTTGAAGATGAACTCCCCTTATCCATACCAGGGGTGCGAATAACAGGTGAGGTGTAAATAGCAATTAGGGTACCCCTTATCAGTGGAGTACCCCTTAGTAATTGAGATGCCCCTTATCCAAACTGAGAGTCCGAATAATAAGTATCCTCCAGGTGCCTTTATCAACTTTTCGAGCCGATTTCTCCACACATGTTTATTTCTCCAAAAACACCTACAAAGACATAACATACCAAAATAAGCGCAAAATCGAGTACTAACATTACAGAGAATTGAGACTAATATAGACACTTAAATGCGTCTATCAGTTTATTCGTGGGAGACAAATTTATCTATTCTGTAGACTTTTCCGTGTGAAACAGATTTGTTTATTAAAGTCTTCGACTTTGGGTCGTAGCAACTCTTAGTTGTGGGTGAGATCAGCTAAGGGAATCAAGCACGTAGCATCCTGCTGGGATCAGAGGCGTATGAACATAACTGTACCTTGGATCAGTGTGAGATTGATTGGGGTTCAACTACAGTCCATACCGAAGTTAATTTGGAGTAGGCTAGAGTCTTTAGCGGCTTAATACAGTGTGTGTTCAATCTGGACTAGGTCCCAGGGTTTTTCTGCATTTTCGGTTTCCTCGTTAACAAAATTCTGGTATCTTTGGTATTTCTATTCCGCATTATATTTGTTTATATAATTGAAATATCACAGGTTGTGCGTTGTTCAATCAATTAGAATATCCGACCTTTTGGTTGTTGATTAAAATTGATTGACACTTGGATATTGGTCTTTGGTACCATCCAAGTTATCTCTCTTTGATAAAGACTCGCAGATTTCTATTTGCTTGAGTAAAGATCAAATCGAGAGATTGAGATATAAACTCTTTGATATACTTTTTTATCTAGATTGATTCTGACTGTCTAGTTGATTCTCTAGAAAGTATATTGGAGTTTGTCCATACATATTGCTAATTGAATTGTTGGGTGTAGTTGTTAGACCCCCACTTTTTCAATTGGTATCAGAGCAGGCAAACATGTTTAAGACCTTACAAGTCTGTGTTTGTAGTGATCTGATGATGGACGATACTATCTCCGATAAACGCGTCACCAGAAATAAAAGCTCTGTCTCGTATACTTCTATTAAAGAAAAAGATTCTTTAATCTCAAATATAGATAGATGAACCTTGTGTTCAAACAAGACAGACAGGCTGCGACATATATTTTTCCGATTACCCTTCAAAAGAGTCTATCTTTAAATGATCGGGAAATAGCTAAAGAGAGTGATTTGATTCTAAATATCGCTAGAATTCAAGCTGATAGATTTAATCGGTTAAAATATCATGTCGATAATCTCCTTGGTGTAATAAGGACTGCAATTTCAAAGAAAATATTGAGGATCACTCCTCCCGTATGGTTCTTGAGGAAAGCCTCAAAAAGGATGCCGCGGAAATAAAACATCGCTTGAAGAAACTCTCTATTCAAGGATGCTCAAGGCAGTCTAATATACCAAGTACTTTTGCTACGACTAAAAACGTTTCCCCAAAAGTAAAATCGGAATCCCTTCCTGTCAAAAATAATGTGTTTGAATTTCCCGTTGACCAAGGGTGATCCACATCACATGGAAGGAACAAATCTCCTAACAAGGTTGTTAAGACTACTTTGTCTAATCACTTCTGTGATCAGAAAGTATGCTTCTTTTGTGATGCAATAGTCTCTGCTAAACAAAAGATAAACTCTAGGTTGAATAAAACCTCCTTGGTTCAACTTCCACACACCTTAGATTTGATTCTCAAAGGTGTAACTGACATTCGTATGTCGAAACCAGTTGGTTTTCGTACTTACCCTGTGTATGTTGTCAGGAAAGTCAGTTTAATGAGTTCCTCAAATGTCCTAAGGAAGAATAGAAGTCTTAACAAGAATCACTTGAGAGAAGATCAAGTTAATTCCTCTAGAAACAACTTTACCCTTGATGTGAATGAAATCCCAGAAGAAAGAAGGAAAATTGATGATGTGAGAAATAACCTGATGTAGATAATTGAAGAATATAAATAAATCTTCAACAGGTTGTCTTCCTCCTCAAGTTAAAATTCTTCTGGTAAGAACTCTAACTATGTCTCGTATTTTGATGACAGTAAGTTTTATGATAATTTTTCACATAAAAAGAGATCTCTCTCTAGATTCAGAAGGAAAAAGAGACTCGATCATAAACACAGTTCTTTTAATGATCTCAGAGATCATACTTGTGTTAATTAATCACAAGGATTAAGAACTTGCTCATAAAAATCCTGTTGAGCAAGATGTGTAAGATTCAGGTATACTGTGGCATTCTTTTTGTTCTGCTTAGTTGAGCTATTTTCTTATCGTTTATAGCTAAACTAGTGTCTGCAGACAATGTTGCCTAAAATGGTATTTGTAGTATTAATTATCATTTCTCTCTTCTTTATGCACTTCTTATTGCAATTAGGAGGTATGCTACACTTATGCTCTAAATTTCTTCGCTGATAATCAAAGAAATTTATTGAGGCATTTACAAAGTCTTATGTAACAAAGCAAATTTTTTTTAGTCCTTATGGGTCATGTTGTATTCGTATGTGTACACACGTTATCATCACGAGTCAACAGTACCCTAAAAATCTTCTTCCCTAAGAAACCTTTAAATACCAAACCCTTGAGTCACGTTTGCATACTCTGGATTTTTGTGTTTTGTCAAGAATGTCTTCCTTTTCATGAACTTGTGGTTTTTCTAGAGGCTTTCTTGCTAAAGGTATTGGTTTTGAGTCCAAAGGGAGGAAGAAAAGAACTCTTGTTAACGATGATCATCCCAATGTCTCATGTTACTTTACATATACACATGAGGATATTGAGAAAGAGGAGATGATCTCTGCCGAAGTGGTTCATGACTTTCTTAAATATTACAAGGAAGAAAAACTGCAGCTTGTTGATACCTTGAAAAGTCTTGATGTGTTAAGAGCTGAGTTGGAAAAGGTTACATCTGACCTTGGTCTCATGAAAGCACAAATTAAGGATCTTTTCAATGAAGATATCTTTTCTAAAGATGCAGTAGATGCAGTCGATCACAAGTTCAACGATCTCAAGACTCATGAGGATCCAGAACCGTCCATATGACTTCAGTTTGTGTTCGGCATCGGCATAAAAGTCTATTTCTGATTTAATTTTTGTCTAGTAAATCTTCTATTTTTCTGTTTTGTTAGAAGAATAACTAGAGTTTGGAATAGCCATTATTGTGATTACACATAGCTATGTCCAACGTTATCATCTTCTTTTTATTAGATTTATTGGTTTAAATTCTAAACTTGTTTGGAAGATGATTTTGGCAGTATTAATCTTTATGGTTTTATATATTGCAATTATTTATGGGATATGTGTGTTTGCGTCCGTGAACTATGATTGTCCCATATCTTGTCAAAAGTAAAGTCTTTCGTAAGTCGGTATTATTATATTGATAAAGGAATGAATGAACTTTTGACAAATACAAAAGTTAAGCCTATATTGTCAATTATTGATGGAAGATAGGTTAAAATCTTTTGTTTTCAAGGATTATGTCTATTGTATGTCATGGTGCAAATTGTGATGGAAAGTAGAATGAATCCTTGTGTATTCCGCAGTAATTGATCTTCCCCGATCCATATTTTTTGTGTATTACTGTGTGGCTCCGTAATATGTCTTATGTTGAGCACTAAAACAATTAAAGTTGATTTCATGGTTAGCTTTGTTGTTATTCCATAAGGTACTTTATGTTGAGCATATTGAACTAAATTAATCATCTTGTTTGGTTATTTAGTTATGACTCCATAAGTTTTCTTATGATTGGGTTGGTTATTTTCATGATTAACTTAGTTATTTCTCCATAGATTCTCTTACATGAGTATGACCAATTAAATTGATTACTCTTTGAGATTAGTGAAAAAGCGGGGGTCTAACAACCACACCCAATTGTTGATGGTGGGTTTTCGTTTAAGGCTAAAATTGTAAAAGCCAAAATTATGCGCTGACATCCTTCAAAGGATAAAGCCACTGATAAGTGATGAATACTTCTCCACTTTACTAATTCACCTAGAATAGAGCATGTGGCAAGAATCCTAGTATTCCGTGAATCAAATACACAAAATTCATCCAGGTTGGAGCATGTTGCAACAATCCCATATACCCTATGAATTTATAGCATTATCAATTAATGCATGACCAGCCTTGTATTTCCTGTGATGTTCCCCCTGAACTCTCATTATTGGTGAGGCATGACGACTGAGTGTTTCTCTCAGCAGAGTAACACGAATCTCCAAGTGTCACTAACGAGGCATGCACGAAATACCCGTACAGGCTACAACTCTTGGTGTGTTATACTAGCCCGATTGAGCATACATCTCTCGGTGTGTTATACTAGCCCGATCGAGCATCTGGACTGTCCATGTCAGTCTCAGAAATAATCACGACCACGCAAGTTGGCCGCATGATTTAACTAGCCTAGACGATCCTCAGCAGGAGCAGGCTACCACCTTAATGACCACCAACGGGCCCGTTTATGCTCTAGTCGGTCGAACGCATGACATGCCTCCAAAACAATCACCAAACGCCATCCTGGAAAAGGATGGTCGAACTGGTGAAACCGTTTGGAGAAGGTTCGCACGAACAAGGCCGCCAATATCGGTCTCAAAATAGTCACGACCGACCAACTTCACCGGCGTGTTTGGACGGCGTGGATCATCCCATGACCGGTTGGACAAGCATTGTCCTGCACACCGGCGGGCCCACTTTCTCCTTACCTGACCGAATTTCTCACGACCAAGCCAGGGAGGAGCAAACGCTCGCCCAAAGTTCGGCCGGCGTGATGCTTTAAGGGTCGCAGGAAATTCCACTAAGTGTCTTAAATTGATCACGACCATCCAACTTCACCGGCATCTTTGGATGGCTTAGATCAAGCCTATAACCGCCAGACATGTATTGGCGTGTTCACCACCGGCCCAATGTGGGTCCCACATGGTCGGCCTCCCCAAAAGAAGAGTGTAGCTTGCCAATTCGTCCAGCCAAAGTAGCGTGGACATGAAACCCTAATTAGGGTTTGCGGCATATCACATGTGTCGCAAATCAGTCATGACCATCCATCTTCGCATGCATAGATGGAGGGTGTAGATGTAGACTCAAAGGGTCCCAAGCATGTCAATACAATCACCGTGGGCCCGTCTACATGTGTGACCAATCGACCAAGGCCGGCCATGGATGAGCGCCTCAATTCATGCGCCCAAACTAGGCATGGTCGCGCAGTTTCCAATTGCAAACCAATCTCGACCACTCCTCTTCGTCGGACGAATCAAGTGGTTTAGATCGTACCCCTGCGAGATGAGCTAGCACGTACATGAACACCGGTGGCCCACCTCCATACAAGACTAATCGATCCCTCCAAAATCGCCCTCTAAGCTCGAATTCGATTGAGCTGGAAGTGGGTGCTTGCGCACCTCCTAAACCCTAATCCAACGGTCGCAGATGTGGGTCGCAAGTCATCTCATCCGTCCAACTTCACCAGCTTGGTTAGGCAGCCCTGGTCAGGATTTAGGCGACCAGCAAGGAATCACCACGATCACCGTCCACCACTCTTCCACATGAGGTGATCGGCCAAATCATGGCTTGCCTGTATAGCCTCCAAACGATCACTCGAAGATGGCTGGACGTGATGCTATTTTAAGACGCTTAAATTCGTGACTTACTCCGTTAAGCCTTAAAACAACGATGCTTCACACATGCTGAATATATTCGATGCGTTACATGCATAGAATACACACAATATTTCATAAATATCGACTTCCTAAATAACTTAGTTATTTAATCCAAAGATCACATGCTACTTTACGCGGGTCCCACGATCCACACATTCGAGACATCAAACGTGTCACAAACTCGGGATACTTACTAGGTATTGGTATGGCGGTTTACGACGGTGCAGCGCACAACGCGCCATCACAAGAACGTGTCGTGAAGTCATGGAAGGTTAGTGATGACGGGAGAAGTGGGCAAGACTGGTCGTGTGACACTAACACACAACTCCACTACTCCATCACTCCACTTCTTCCACTTCCCATGAGAGACGTGGGTTAGGCTTAATGACTTGTATAAATAGGTTCTCCTCCATATTTCCAAAAATAGGACAAGACAGAAAACCAAGTGTTGATACAATCGTATGCCAACACCAGAACTGATAGCTTACATTCTGCAAGCCAGTTCAGCTTTCTAATACAAGTCGTACACAGCCACCACCTTCACAATCTCAACACCTTCTTCGCTTCCCTCCCTAAGTTCAACCCCATCTCCTTCACTTTGTGACCGAAGCAAGTCTGGAACGGCCATTTCTTGGTTTAGGCCAGAGTTGTACAGATTGATTTCTCGAATCACAAGCACTCCCGTGCAGTGCATTTGTTTAGGGTTTAGATTTATTTCTCATCCACACACCCAAATTACCAAAACCGGCAGAAATAGTTTTCACCCATAAACAATTGGCGACCACAGTGGGAGGTTAATCTCTCGGTTGCAAAATCTAATTCTCAATATTCATTCCAACCTTCTCGATTTTGGGGATAGATCTTGGTTTCGATTCAATCATTAACCTATTTATTTTCGGTTTTCATCTCACGATGTATCTTCGCCCGCTAGATTCTTCTAAACCATAAATGATTCAGATGTCATGGGAAGTGTGGCGAGAATGCTGGAGGATGTCCTGGAAAATCAAGCTGGTATCGCTAGAAGGAAGAGCGAAACCTTCCGCCATTTGAATGATATAGCAGCTCAATTACAAGAAGGATCGGCATGCACTTACCTGCACAATGCAAGAAATGCTGAATCCTTATCTAAAAGTCACTCCTTTACCAGTGGAGATGCAGAGAGAGCGCGTATCCACAGGGGACTCAAGAAAGACGAACAACATGGTCCAGCTGGCGACAGAGACTGGAGACAACTCCATAGAAGAAAAGATTCGTCCGGGATGCCACCACGTGTGCCAAATAAAGAAAAGGATCCTGCAGCTTACGGAGCCTTGCTGGAAGATTTGTATCTCAAGATTCTTGCCGAAGCTCAGAAGACTGCCCAATCCACAGCGACCTTTCACCCAAATGAAGAAATGCTCGAGGAGGGAGAGATCAATCAAGGAACACGTGAGTACAGAGGATGGGAGCGTTCAATTCATTCACCAAACAGTGATATTACGATGACGCAGATATGATGACACACACTGGCCTTCCAACTCCGTCTCTGAAGCGTGCTTCACATAAAGCCACATAGGACGTCACGACGTCCACTAGCGCAAGAACAGCTAGACTCAAGGTATCTGCACTTCCCTTTCCCAATGAAAAAGATTTTGGAAATGTTGGAGGCGTGGGTACGAAACGGAGAGTTGGAGCTACCTCATGTATGGCGTCCACCGACCGATCAAGAAATAATGGACCCGATATATTGTCATTATCACCGGTTCCTTCACCACCCTACCAGTGAATGCAACGCCTTGAAGCGCATTGTTCAGAAGAAGCTTAATTCAGAAGAGTAGCTTTCCCTCTCTGAAAATTAGTGCGGACGATTTCCTTGGAGAGGTTGCTCGGGAAGATTCAGTTTCGTGCAAATGAGGCTCCAAAGAGCAAGTAAGTTCTATCAAACAATTTTATGAGAAAGATAGTTTTAAAATTTAATGGGGACTTGACATCCCACACCAGAGAAAGAGATTCGATGATCAAACATCATGTTTGTTTCCTTTTCACACGATATTTACAATTTCATGTGACATGTATAATCATTCGTAACCAAGATGCAAATTCTATTTAGAATAATCTCTTTCGTAAAAATCAATTGTTCACAAAACTATCTCAAAAAGTAAACCAGTTCAAAATTCAACCACCTATTAGTTCAAAACCTGATCAAATTGTGAAAGGAAATCCTCGCAATCACTCAAAAGCATCTAAAGAAAGAACACAAGTAGGCGGCACGAATCCTTCAAGGAAAGCCCTCCAGCAGCAACTCGTCCTTATGAGCAAGAGCGGCTTTCATTCTTTGGAGCGCGGCCTGTTTCAGCTTCAACTCCTTAGACAACTTTTCAACCTCTTCTTCCCGGTGAGCAATACAGTCTGCGAAAGGAACCTCGTCTTGCAATTTCTGAAGCTCCTGGATCTCAGAGAACCCTTTGAAGAACCAAGGAGCGTTGAAGTCGTACTGCACAAACACGTCTCGATGTCACTTCCAGTCTTCAATCATCTCCTCAGAAACGGTTCGACCAGTCGTGACGCTCATCCCATGGATATAGAATAAAGCTTCCTGGACGCGGTTGACCAATGCAAGGCGACTTTTGAGCTTCGTAGTGGTAGCAATGTGGCCGTGCTTCTTCCATATCACCGTGTATAACTCATCGAACTGAGCCTGCACACTGAATCCCCCAACCAACACATGACCTGCATAAGGGGAATCGAAGGGGGGATTGAAGATAGCGCCAGGAACAACATATTGACCATTATCAGGAGGCCTTTCAAAGAAGTCACCACGACTATTTTATCAGTTGGAACTCCGCTCAGAAGATCTTTAAGGGGAGCCGCCTTAACAATAGAAGATGTTGCCTCTCTTGCATTCCTCATGTCTACCTCACTCACGAATGCCGATTTCCGTCACGACCTCGTTTACAAGCTCACTAAGGTTACCACTTGGGAGACACTCCGTCCAAATCGAGCTTGCACCATCTTTGTCCTGAAGAGGATCAGTGTCGCCAGACCCTTCTTTGAGAGGATCACCAGACTTCTCCGTATGAAGATCAATATCGCCAGACCTCTCGTTATGACTACGAGCCAGTCTTGCGAAAGCATTTTCTTTCAAGATTTCCTGATCGCCAACAAAAGACTACCTTTAGTGAAAGTTGCTCAGGAAGAACGAAACCAAGGGATCAAACAGAAAGAAATTTAAATACCTGCATATTGGAGGAATTGAGGATCACCGAACCACATGCCTGCTTATTAGACCTCACTCCTGCTTGGGGGATACAGTCGTCAGTTCTGGTTCGTTTACCTGGGAGTGGTTTCAACCGAGAATGCTCCTTCAAAACGTCAGAAGATGGTTCGCCGCGGGAATCTGTCACAACCTCCTCCGAGAATTTCTGAAAGGTTAACAATTACTCCCTCCAAAATTCCTTATACCTGCTAGTTACCATCGTATTTCTTCCGATAAGAAGGAAAGGAGGGCTCTGCACTGACGAAAACGTGTCAGCATTAAGAATGTCCGGGAAAAGTTCTTTTGGAGCCTTCAACGGACGAAGAAATGGAACACCCTGGTAAAATCCCATTTGCCGAGCAGCCCTGTCAATATTTTACGGAGTCACAGTAAATTCTTCATCAAATAAAGACGGGACATATCCCGGAGTGCAGCTTCGCAAGTAAATAAGTTATCTAAGACTTGCGGTTCCAGCATCAGTACGCAACACGGCATCAAGAACATTAGCAAAAGTATTTGGCTGAACAATGGAAGGATGGATAGGCCCCCATGGATGAAAATCTATGGAGGACACACTGTCGAAGACATCCACAAGCTTCACACCGGTTTTTGGACGTCTCTTCTGCCAACGAAGTATTCTCGAACCACCATACAAACTGCTGAGTGAAGTTGCAGGAACAGGAGCATATCTTTTGAAATGTTCCCACAAAAACGCATGAAGAAAAGCAATGTGGATATGCGACTCCACCTTCTTATACCCATTGGATGCATGCATGTCCGTCGCTAAGGCGTCCAGATGAGAATATAGTGATCCAAGAAACAAGGCACCTAGGGGAAGGACCTCACCTTTTTCCAGCCTTATAGCAAACATAACAAGGTCACCTCTTTTTTTTTTTTGGTAAGTCCAAAATTGTATTAAGAAATAACCAGAATTACAAAGAAGGTCATAAGAAAAGAGGTAAAAGAACCCCAAAAACTTACAACCTAATCAAAACGAAAATAAGATACATATGGTAATTCAATAGACAAGATGAAATCATGCCTTGTATCATAACTAAGACCCTCTCCTTCTTCTAAAGCGCAACCTCGTTTGGCCATGCTATCAGCCGCAAAATTAGCTTCTCTATAGGTATGAACGAAACGAATATAGTTATACTTTGCCTTCACTGCCACCCATCTTGGTCTTAAGAACCACGGAACTGCATTAGCATCACCGGAGAAGACTAAAACAGCACTCATAGAGTCTGTTCTAATGCAAATATTACCAACTTCAAACTTCACAGCCCATTCAAGACCAACAATCACACAAAATAGCTCAGCCAAGTAATTCGTTTGCATACCAAAACCCACACTCATAGCACCTATCATGTGAGAATTTGCATCCCTAACAACCACACCAGCACCCGCCCTTCCTGGATTGCCTCTAGACGCACCGTCACAACAAAGCATCAGTTCATGGTCCTGAGGAGGTTCCCAAAAGCACTCCTTAGGAACAACTTGTTTAATCTGTCTATGGCGAACTCGAAAAAGAGAGAACCTTAAGATCCTCTTGTGTATTGAACATACAACCCTTGAGTCTAATTGAATAGTCGTGAATCGATTAAAAACTTTTTTTGGAAGAACACCCAGCTAACTTTTTGATTACCATAGACAAAGGCATTGCGAGTCATCCACAATTCCGATCTCGATAACTAAAATGGCCAGCAGCCATAAGTCTTTAACCATCCTACTCCTACCTTTGGCAGCGAGTCACCTCTTATGGTCTTCCTTCTAGAACCATCGTCAAATATGTCTCTGGATAGCCACAAAGACGGAAATGCAATCACGCTGAGCTCGTCTTCCAACTCCCCGATCCTGGTTTGGGTCTCAGGAGACCACTCCGACACCCACCAAGTGTAAAAGCATTTCATATCTTTCTTCTCCTTCTCCAGGTCATCAAATTATCCCGCCTTTTGAAGTATAGCATTATAATCGCGACGTTCTGCATCAGAAAGTTTATAAAAGAAGCTTCCAACGACAGGCAGGTTCATCAATGCAGCCACGCTTTCCAGAGTAATGGTCATCTCTCCCCATCTACATATGGTTGTATGAGTAGATGGACGCCACCGAGAAATGAAAGTGATCAAGCCTGCCGCATCTTTCTTAACTTGAAGAGCGGCGGATGCCATAACCGCATCAAGGATTTGCGTTTTGATCAAATTAGCCTTAATACTCTTATTATTCAACATGTGTCTCATCCATCCTTCATAAGGACCCAGCGGGGTATGACAAATCTTGAAGTCAATAGGTGAAGGTGGATACTCATTTCTCCGAAAACAGAATCTCATCACAAGCGCTGAAGAAGAGGATGGATCAGCTTCCATATTTTATGAACCATAGAGCATGACTATCTTTTGAGAAGGATGCTTTCTAATGTTCGGAAAAGACACGGTGAACAACTCATCATCTATGTTCGGCATATCTTTGAAGATGTCAACACTCCCTGACTTGGTTTTTTTTTTTTTTGTTAAGTCCAAGGTTTATTATAACAAAAAAACGTAACTAAAAGATGGGAGGCTCAAGGCCTCCCCACCCCCATAAACCAAAGGGGCACAAAAATAGCAACAAAAAAGCACTAAAAGCTCATAAAATAAGCTTCTAAACACAAATAAATAACAAAAAGAAGAAATCTAGGAGCATTTAAAAACGTTTTGCGCCTTTGTTTCAAACTCTAAAATTCTTCTTCTTGGGAACAAGACCAGCAATCATTTGAGTCAAATCAAGGTATCCATAAGGCTCATTATAATCCTCTTCATAATCATCATCATAACCATAATCATCTTCATCAGAATCATAATTACCACCAGGAACAAGCTTAATAGGTTGAATCTTTTTCTTGGTTGACATTCTATCCATTTGCTCCTTTTTTTCCTTGAAATAATCTCGTCTAAAGGCTGGATTTCGAATGAAATTAGAACGTACTTCATCAATCTGAATGGTGCTAGCCTCCTCTAATTCTTCCATAGACAAAATATTTTCCATATCAAAATCATTTTCCTCCAACCCAGCTTGAATATCCTTGTTATGATCAGTGTCACGGCTTGGAGTTTCCTCATTGGATTTGGAATTCATAGCCATTATTTTGGCAAATTGCTTGGCTACTTTTCTAGCTTGTTTCCTCGCTAGAATATCATCATCAACTTCACCCCAATCCTTCGAACCCATACTATCACCTGAGTCACTTGATTCATCTTGTTCTTCCTCTTCCACTAGAGCCTCATTAGAATCGTTAGCAAAGCCTAACTCAGATGCCAGGGCACCATATTTGTTATTCACCACAAATTCTGTTCTAAAGAGCTCTTCCACAAAAGGAGTTTCAAAAGGTTTAAATTTAAAAGGAGTACCTTTGTTAGGAGATTTCTTACCCTTAACTATTTTCCAGTCCTCTTTAGAATTGTTAAGAGAACTAGGCTCTGGATTATACACTGCATTAGTTTCCAAAACTGAAACAGACTTTGGCTTTGGAATAGTCACTGTCTGAATATTGCTTTATGTAGTTTGGTTTGAAACAGTTGTAGCACCGACATCTTGCTTGAGACCCTTCACTGGCGTCCCATCCTTTTTAGAAGTTGAATTATACACGGACCCATAAGTAATATCCAAAACTGTATTTGGCTTTAAAACTGCCCCTGGTTTTTGATTAATATTCAAACCCTCAGAAGTATTCACAACCTGAATATGAGAATCTGTAGCTAGCTTGGATACGGATCTACTTTCAGAGTTAATCTTAGACACGGACGTTGGCTGAACAGACTGAAATTCCACAGACGTATTCCCGGCCTGAGTTTGCATAGCATTTGCATGATCTGCATGAGCAGATTTTTGACGTTCAGCAAGATATTTTCTCGCAGCAATAGCATTTTTACATCTTATCAACTTTAACTGAGCTTCACGATATTCCGTGAAAGAACTATTAAGCTCTTCCTCTAGTTGTTTATCAACAGTGCAATCTAGAATTGAATCATCAATAGAATCATCGTTAATCTTTGTTGGCACTTTTGTCATATTCTCCTTGTCAGACTGAAAACTTTCTTTTGTTGCAATATCATCAGTTTTGCCAGAAACACCAGTCCCAGCATTACTACCTTTATTTACAACATCCATATTAATGTCATTGTGTTGATTATCCATAGTTCTTTCAACAACATCTTCATGGAATGTATAGTCCCAGAAGACATCTTAGCAGGAGCCTTTTTGTTCATTCTACAATAAAGAAGAAGCAGGGGAGTCAGTACTTGTACGAAAACGCGTATCATGGAATGTATAGTCCCAGCCGAGCAGGACACACATTCACGTTAAAGTACACCAAGCTGGGCAAAGCAGGCAAGGCTGGTATTGGGTCCAAACAAGGTCGGTATTAGGCCACGTCACCAAGCGAGGCAGGTGTTGGTTAAGTCCACGAAGCCTGTGTTGGTCGAGATTACAGGGCTAATATACCCAAGCAAGACTGACATCACGTCAGTCAAGCAGGTATTGGGCCACACAAGCAAGACTGATATCATGTCGACAAGTAGGTCGGGTGTTAGGTCACGCTCAAAGCCGGTATTGGTCAAGGCCGATCAAGGTCACAAGTCTGGTATTGGGCCACGTAGAAGCAAAGCCGGTATTGGTCAAGGCCGATCAAGGTCACAAGTCTGGTATTGGGCCACGTTAGCAAGCAAGGCCGGTCGAGGTCATGAACCCGGTGTTGGTCGAGGTCACAAGGCTGGTATAAGGTCGATGCTCGATCAAGCGTACACGGTGGGACCCACGTTCAATCAAGCATGTATGGCGGGTCCGCATTCATTCGCACATATTGTAGTTGCAGGAAATCCCACAATACATCCCTCACAAGAATTCATAATAATCAACACATCTTTAAGATCAACAATCACACTTTTTATTAATTGAGTTTAGGAATTTTACAAGAAGGAAATGAAATAAAGAATACAACCACTATTCTAGACTTTCTCTCTCCTCAAAACTTTCTCTCCACTCTAAAAAGATCTCTCTCACCTTAAGCCTGTTCGACTCTTTAAATAGGATATTACATAGTGGGTGACAGCTAAGCTGTCCTTTATTTTCGGATCTGGCTTGTGATATTCTCGCAAGTATACAAATGTTAAATTTCGCAACACTCCTAAATCTCGCTAGGTTTCCACATCTTTCTCGTGTTTAGGCTGTCGTCATCTGTCGCGTCATTTTTGTAACCAATCTGCGATATCTTCGCAGTGTGTTGTACAAAGATTTTGCAAAGGTATTGATGTTGCGATATTCTGATCCTACATCTTGCCTCTTCTCATGTTGCGAAGGAGAGAATGATATGAGAATTAATGTTTCAAAATTCCGCAACTGCTCATTTTTCCATATTCTTCTGTATTGACATGATTCTGTCCTTTTACGCAGAATTTATTACACGTATCTCTTCTTCCATCCATTTCTTGACACGTCCTTTTCAACCGCTATTTATCAACCGTTCACGTCTACTCTTCGCATTAAATGTGCTTATCTTCTCGAGAATTCTTCTCTCCATATATATTTTTCTCATTCTTCTTTTCTTATTTTTTACTTTCCTTCTTATCTTTTCTGCAACTTTTCTTCACCGTTTCTCCGTAAATTCCGTTCCTGCTGCTGTAAATTTTCTTGTTTCTACTTCTTCTGGTCTTTAATTTTTTCTTCATTCCCATACTTAAAATGCCTCCAGTTGGTCGTAAATATGAAACTTCTCTTCAAGGAATTCAGAAAGATCTCAAAGAGAAGGGTTTTACGTTAGCCACCATTCCCAATCAAGGAGCTAAATCCATTTTTTCTGCTAATTTTTTTTTCTGATCATCATTGTGATGATAAAGAAATCATAGTTTTGGTTGGTCAGATTCTCTCTGGCCTTCCCATTCCTCTCTATGATCCTAACCTTCCTTTGTTTTACGAAATTCCTGGAAGTTTGTCCGTGGTGCGTGTGCTACCTTAGACAAGGTGCGTAGTAGATTCAAGATTTCGCTGGCGTCAAAGTGTAGTGTTTGCCAGAACGCTGAGGAGTCTTTAGAGCATGTTTTATGGAGTTGTAGCTTTGCGAAAAAAGCCTGAGACTGGATTGCATGTATCTTCAATATTAAACCTCATTATAATTTACTTGTCTCTATTAAACAATCTGCAAGACGCAGTGGTATAGTCAGGGATTTGTGGCTGGTGGCAAACTTAGTGGTGCGATCTGAGCTGTGGTTTTCTAGAAATAAGAAGGTTTATGAGAAGAGGACTCCTTGCTGGACGATCTTTCAGAAACGGGTTTTCAACTTGATACATGAATACTCTGTGAGAATAAAGAATTTTATGTATAACACGATGGAAGATTTAAGGCTGCTGGATTTCTTTCGTGTTACGCTATAGAAAAGTGAAGACTACAGATCCTAAGGAATGTTATTGGTCGCCTCCAAATCAAAATGAGCTTTTGTTATGCGTTGACGGCGCTTCAAGGGGAAACCCAGGGGTTGCGGGAGCTGGAGTAGTAGCAAGAAACGCAGATTGTGAAGTAGTTGGAGCTATGTGCATTGGCCTAGGCGTAGCTTCAAACTATCTGGTGGAACTTTATGGAATTGTTGTGGGTCTTAAATGGGCGTTGCAGTGGGGGTATAGGCAGATTGTGATTCGCTCCGATTCATCTAGTGTTATTAAAGCTTTGGAGGAGGATTCGGTCCCTTGGTTTGCTCTTCAAAGATGGACAGATGTGAAGGGTTTATATGATTCTATTAGATTTGTGCACACTTTTCGCGAAGCAAATTTTGCAGCGGATAGCATGGCGAAGCGTGGATGTCTCTTAGACAATGAAGTGGGGATGCATTATGTTGGTCGCCCTTTTTTCTTAAATTTGATTGAATCTCCAAATGTAATTTATTTTCTTTTTAAATAGTTTTGTGAGTTTTTGGGGTTGCTGTGACCTCTTTTCTCCAAAACTTTCTTGTATATAATTTTTTATCAATACAATTTTTTGACTTATCAAAAAAAAAAAAAATACGAAATTCTTGCTCACGCGAACTTCTCGCGAGCCATCTACCAATTGAGTGGGGACTGCATTCGTTTGATTCTTTAATTCGCTAACCTTAAAGGGTCTCTTTATCAAAAAGAAGCTAGGGATCCAAATTTGAAGGAGTTGGAAATCCTCGCCGAAAAATATACAGTAGAGGGCTTCTTTGAAAATTATGAATTAATACCCATGAAGAAAGATAGTACTCGCTGGGGTGTCCGCTTGAAGAGAAAAGATAACATTGCTGATGATAAAGTATTTATGCAAGATATTGACTGGCATTGTGGCAAGAATAATACTCCTCGTCACTCTAAAGATGACTGATGGTGTGTCTTTCCACTGGTTTTGAAGGGGCCTTATATTTCAGGTTCAAATGTGCTTCCTGCGAATCTCGCTACTTATCAACCTTGGGTATTTAATTGGACCGAGAAAGAGAAAGAGGTATGTCTTCAAATCTTACTCACTTCATAATCTTTCATTTATTGTTACTTTCTTGTTCTCTAATTCTTGCGAAAATTTTAGATTAAAAAACTGAGATCAAGCTACAACAGGACTGGGAAAGCTAGCACTTTATCTGCTCTACGCTCCATCACGGATGAAGTAAGAAACACCCTTTTTTTTTTTTTTTTTTTTTTTTTTTTTAACAATATTGTTGCCTCTGTTTCTTATCTTCATTTGTGTGCGAAGATTGGTGTTGTAGTTTTTGAAGAAGAAGGATCTAAGGTTGCGAAGACCAAAGGCAAAGGTAAAGGTTCCCTTCGCAAGGAGAAATCTGCTGCCCCACCTTCAAAGAAACGAAAAGTTCATTCTCCTTCTCCTTCAAATCTTCAGTCTGGCGAAAGTTCCGATGATGATGATAATAATGATATTGATAGTTCTTTCGCAAGGGAAGATTTTCCACCTGAATCTTCAATGGCACAATTGTCTAGCATCTTCTCTGACTCCATGCAAGGGATTGGGGATGATCATCTCACTAGCACATGCAAAGCTCTTGTGAATATCTGTGATGCCCCTTTACTAGATGGTGATGATTCTCTTCATGGGTCTCCAGATCAGTGACTCCTAGCTTTCTGAATTCACTTGGTATCTTGGTATGCCTTCGTTTCTCTATTTCTTCATAATTATGATTTAAAATTATACTATATCTTGATAATTTCTTCATTTTCCTTCGCAGACTGGGAAGGCTTCTTTCGATGTTGCCTCAGATTTGGAGAAAAGACGTGGGATTCTTGAAAAGAAGAATCTTCAACTTCGCAAGAGAAACGAAGAACTGGAAGTCAAGTCATTGATCTTCGCGAAAAAAGCAGGACAATTAGAAGTTGATTCTTCCACTCAAAAGAACAAAATATCTAGTCTTCAAGATGCCAATAAGCAACTTTATGGTATGAAATTTTTCTCTTTTCCTTTATTTTGTTTTCTCATTATCCTCCCTCATCTGATTTATCATTTTCGCAGACGTCTATGATCTTTCTGATGAAGCCATTCTCCTTCACTCATTCCCCAATTATATGGATGATAATGCCCTTCTTGAACACCTTAATAATTCTTTGAATAGTTTTTCAAATGACAAGATTAAATCTCTTCCCATAAATGAACTCAGATCCAAACTTCGCCTCTTAGAAATTGACCATAGATCCAGCTTGGGCTTAGCCAACAAATTTAATCATTTCTATCTTAACTCTAAAGAAGAAATTAATACTTTAAGAACCAAGATCAGTGATCTCATAGATGATAAAGATCGCATCGCTAGACAAGGTGCTCAAACGTTAGCGAAATTCCAAGGAACTCTTCTTGAGGTTCAAATTGAACGAGATGAATCTAACCGCAAAAATGTTGTACTTAGCGAAAGAGAGAATCAAATTCCCTTCTTCTCATAAATAATGATGACGAATTCGCTTGGGATGCGAAAGTTCTAGATGACGCCAGAAGTAATCTAGGTGTAAATGTTAGACTTCAAGCTGAGCACATGGCCTTGGTTAGGGATATGATTTCTGACAGAGAAGGTTGTTAATTGTTCTTCTTTATTAATTGTTTGTCTTTCATAAATTATCATTAAGTTGCTGATTCATTGTTATATGTTCGCAGGAGTTGAAGAGAGATTTTGCAAAAGAATTGAAGAACTTGAGTCTGAAAAGGAGCAGCTCGCAAAGGATCTTTCTTCTCGCAATGATAAATGTTCTAGACTGAAGAGTCAATTAAAGATTACTGTTGCGAACTTTAAGAATGACGCTATTCTTTTTCGCAATCAAACTATTAAGAAGGTATGTGATGACAATAACATCCTTCATTCCAAATACCCTTGCCTCTCAGAAGAAATTCCAAAGAATGTACCCCCTCTGGATATCTCTGACAGTGATGCTAGTGAAGAAGAGAAATCTGATGAAGGTGAAGAAGAAGAAGGATTTGATGAAGATGAAGAAGAAGAAGAATCAAACAAGAAATAGTTCTGTTTCCTTCTTTTTCTTTTTGTAATATCTGTACATTCGTTCTTTAATGTCATTGCGTTGATTATCCATAGTTCTTTCAACAACATCTTCATGGAATGTATAGTCCCAGAAGACATCTTAGCAGGAGCCTTTTTGTTCATTCTACAATAAAGAAGAAGCAGGGGAGTCAGTACTTGTACGAAAACGCGTATCATGGAATGTATAGTCCCAGCCGAGCAGGACACACATTCACGTTAAAGTACACCAAGCTGGGCAAAGCATGCAAGGCCGGTATTGGGTCCAAACAAGGTCGGTATTAGGCCACGTCACCAAGCGAGGCAGGTGTTGGTTAAGTCCGCGAAGCCTGTGTTGGTCGAGATTACACGGCTAATATACCCAAGCAAGACTGACATCACGTCAGTCAAGCAGGTATTGGGCCACGCAAGCAAGACTGATATCATGTCAGACAAGTAGGCTGGTGTTAGGTCACGTCAAGCCGGTATTGGTCAAGGCCGATCAAGGTCACAAGTCTGATATTGGGCCACGTAGAAGCAAAGCCGGTATTGGTCAAGGCCGATCAAGGTCACAAGTCTGGTATTGGGCCACGTTAGCAAGCAAGGCCGGTCGAGGTCATGAAGCCGGTGTTGGTCGAGGTCACAAGGCTGGTATAAGGTCGATGCTCGATCAGGCGTACACGGTGGGACCCACGTTCAATCAAGCATGTATGGCGGGTCCGCATTCATTCGCACATATTGTAGTTGCAGGAAATCCCACAATACATCCCTCACAAGAATTCATAATAATCAACACATCTTTAAGATCAACAATCACACTTTTTATTAATTGAGTTTAGGAATTTTACAAGAAGGAAATGAAATAAAGAATACAACCACTGTTCTAGACTTTCTCTCTCCTCAAAACTTTCTCTCCACTCTAAAAAGATCTCTCTCACCTTAAGCCTGTTCGGCTCTTTAAATAGGATATTACATAGTGGGTGACAGCTAAGCTGTCCTTTATTTTCGGATCTGGCTTGCGATATTCTCGCAAGTATACAAATGTTAAATTTCGCAACACTCCTAAATCTCGCTAGGTTTCCACATCTTTCTCGTGTTTAGGCTGTCGTCATCTGTCGCGTCATTTCTGTAACCAATCTGCGATATCTTCGCGGTGTGTTGTACAAAGATTTTGCAAAGGTATTGATGTTGCGATATACTGATCCTACATCTTGCCTCTTCTCATGTTGCGAAGGAGAGAATGATATGAGAATTAATGTTTCAAAATTCCGCAACTGCTCATTTTTCCATATTCTTCTGTATTGACATGATTCTGTACTTTTACGCAGAATTTATTACACGTATCTCTTCTTCCATCCATTTCTTGACACGTCCTTTTCAACCGCTATTTCTCAACCGTTCACGTCTACTCTTCGCATTAAATGTGCTTATCTTCTCGAGAATTCTTCTCTCCATATATATTTTTCTCATTCTTCTCTTCTTATTTTTTTACTTTCCTTCTTATCTTTTCTGCAACTTTTCTTCACCGTTTCTCCGTAAATTCCGTTCCTGCTGCTGTAAATTTTCTTGTTTCTACTTCTTCTGGTCTTTAATTTTTTTCTTCATTCCCATACTTAAAATGCCTCCAGTTGGTCGTAAATATGAAACTTCTCTTCAAGGAATTCAGAAAGATCTCAAAGAGAAGGGTTTTACGTTAGCCACCATTCCTAATCAAGGAGCTAAATCCATTTTTTCTGCTAATTTTTTTTTCTGATCATCATTGTGATGATAAAGAAATCATAGTTTTGGTTGGTCAGATTCTCTCTGGCCTTCCCATTCGTCTCTATGATCCTAACCTTCCTTTGTTTTACGAAATTCCTGGAAGTTTGTCCGTGGTGCATGTGCTACCTTAGAAAAGGTGCGTAGTAGATTCAAGATATCACTGGCGTAAAAGTGTAGTGTTTGCCAGAACGCTGAGGAGTCTTTAGAGCATGTTTTATGGAGCTGTAGCTTTGCGAAAAACGCATGGGACTGGATTGCATGTATCTTCAATATTAAACCTCATTATAATTTACTTGTCTCTATTAAACAATCTGCAAGACGCAGTGGTATAGTCAGGGATTTGTGGCTGGTGGCAAACTTAGTGGTGCGATCTGAGCTGTGGTTTTTTAGAAATAAGAAGGTTTATGAGAAGAGGACTCCTTGCTGGACGTTCTTTCAGAAACGGGTTTTCAACTTGATACATGAATACTCTGTGAGAATAAAGAAGTTTATGTATAACACGATGGAAGATTTAAGGCTGCTGGATTTCTTTCGTGTTAGCTATAGAAAAGTGAAGACTACAGATCCTAAGGAATGTTACTGGTCGCCTCCAAATCAAAATGAGCTTTTGTTATGCGTTGACGGCGCTTCAAGGGGAAACCCAGGGGTTGCGGGAGCTGGAGTAGTAGCAAGAAACGCAGATTGTGAAGTAGTTGGAGCTATGTGCATTGGCCTAGGCGTAGCTTCAAACTATCTGGCGGAACTTTATGGAATTGTTGTGGGTCTTAAATGGGCGTTGCAGTGGGGGTATAGGCATATTATGATTCGCTCCGATTCATCTAGTGTTATTAAAGCTTTGGAGGAGGATTCGGTCCCTTGGTTTTCTCTTCAAAGATGGACAGATGTGAAGGGTTTATATGATTCTATTAGATTTGTGCACACTTTTCGCGAAGCAAATTTTGCAGCGGATAGCATGGCGAAGCGTGGATGTCTCTTAGACAATGAAGTGGGGATGCATTATGTTGGTCGCCCTTTTTTCTTGAATTTGATTGAATCTCCAAATGTAATTTATTTTCGTTTTAAATAGTTTTGTGAGTTTTTGGGGTTGCTGTGACCTCTTTTCTCCAAAACTTTCTTGTATATAATTTTTTATCAATACAATTTTTTGACTTATCAAAAAAAAAAAAATACGAAATTCTTGCTCACGCGAACTTCTTGCGAGCCATCTACCAATTGAGTGGGGACTGCATTCGTTTGATTCTTGAATTCGCTAACCGTGTTGCTGGTAAAGGGTCTCTTTATCAAAAAGAAGCTAGGGATCCAAATTTGAAGGAGTTGGAATCCTCGCCAAAAAATATACAGTAGAGGGCTTCTTTGAAAATTATGAATTAATACCCATGAAGAAAGATAGTACTCGCTGGGGTGTCCGCTTGAAGAGAAAAGATAACATTGTTGATGAAAAAGTACTTATGCAAGATATTGACTGGCATTGTGGCAAGAATAATACTCCTCGTCACTCTAAAGATGACTGATGGTGTGTATTTCCACTGGTTTTGAAGGGGCCTTATATTTCAGGTTCAAATGTGCTTCCTGCGAATCTCGCTACTTATCAACCTTGGGTATTTAATTGGACCGAGAAAGAGAAAGAGGTATGTCTTCAAATCTTACTCACTTCATAATCTTTCATTTATTGTTACTTTCTTGTTCTCTAATTCTTGCGAAAATTTTAGATTAAAAAACTGAGATCAAGCTACAACAGGACTGGGAAAGCTAGCACTTTATCTGCTCTACGCTCCATCACGGATGAAGTAAGAAACACCCTTTTTTTTTTTTTTTTTTTACTTTTAACAATATTGTTGCCTCTGTTTCTTATCTTCATTTGTGTGCGAAGATTGGTGTTGTAGTTTTTGAAGAAGAAGGATCTAAGGTTGCGAAGACCAAAGGCAAAGGTAAAGGTTCCTTTCGCAAGGAGAAATCTGCTGCCCTACCTTCAAAGAAACGAAAAGTTCATTCTCCTTCTCCTTCAAATCTTCAGTCTGGCGAAAGTTCCGATGATGATGATAATAATGATATTGATAGTTCTTTCGCAAGGGAAGATTTTCCACCTGAATCTTCAATGGCACAATTGTCTAGCATCTTCTCTGACTCCATGCAAGGGATTGGGGATGATCATCTCACTAGCACATGCAAAGCTCTTGTGAATATCTGTGATGCCCCTTTACTGGATGGTGATGATTCTCTTCATGGGTCTCCAGATCAGTGACTCCTAGATTTCTGAATTCACTTGGTATCTTGGTATGCCTTCGTTTCTCTATTTCTTCATAATTATGATTTAAAATTATACTATATCTTGATAATTTCTTCATTTTCCTTCGCAGACTGGGAAGGCTTCTTTCGATGTTGCCTCAGATTTGGAGAAAAGACGTGGGATTCTTGAAAAGAAGAATCTTCAACTTCGCAAGAGAAACGAAGTACTGGAAGCTGAAGCTGTTGATCTTCGCGAAAAGAACATACAATTAGAAGTTGATTCTTCCACTCAAAAGAACAAAATATCTAGTCTTCAAGATGCCAATAAGCAACTTTATGGTATGAAATTTTTCTCTTTTCCTTTATTTTGTTTTCTCATTATCCTCCCTCATCTGATTTATCATTTTCGCAGACGTCTATGATCTTTCTGATGAAGCCATTCTCCTTCACTCATTCCCCAATTCTATGGATGATAATGCCCTTCTTGAACACCTTAATAATTCTTTGAATAGTTTTTCAAATGACAAGATTAAATCTCTTCCCATAAATGAACTCAGATCCAAACTTCGCCTCTTAGAAATTGACCATAGATCCAGCTTGGGCTTAGCCAACAAATTTAATCATTTCTATCTTAACTCTAAAGAAGAAATTAATACTTTAAGAACCAAGATCAGTGATCTCATAGATGATAAAGATCGCATCGCTAGACAAGGTGCTCAAACGTTAGTGAAATTCCAAGGAACTCTTCTTGAGGTTCAAATTGAACGAGATGAATCTAACAGCAAAAATGTTGTACTTAGCGAAAGAGAGAATCAAATTCCCTTCTTCTCATAAATAATGATGACGAATTCGCTTGGGATGCGAAAGTTCTAGATGACGCCAGAAGTAATCTAGGTGTAAATGTTAGACTTCAAGCTGAGCACATGGCCTTGGATAGGGATATGATTTCTGACAGAGAAGGTTGTTAATTGTTCTTCTTTATTAATTGTTTGTCTTTCATAAATTATCATTAAGTTTCTGATTCATTGTTATATGTTCGCAGGAGTTGAAGAGAGATTTTGCAAAAGAATTGAAGAACTTGAGTCTGAAAAGGAGCAACTCGCAAAGGATCTTTGTTCTCGCAATGATAAATGTTCTAAACTGAAGAGTCAATTAAAGATTACTGTTGCGAACTTTAAGAATGACGCTATTCTTTTTCGCAATCAAACTATTAAGAAGGTCTCGTGATGACAATAACATCCTTCATTCCAAATACCCTTGCCTCTCAGAAGAAATTCCAAAGAATGTACCCCCTCTGGATATCTCTGACAGTGATGCTAGTGAAGAAGAGAAATCTGATGAAGGTGAAGAAGAAGAAGGATTTGATGAAGATGAAGAAGAAGAAGAATCAAACAAGAAATAGTTCTGTTTCCTTTTTTTTTTTTTTTGTAATATCTGTACATTCGTTCTTTAATCTCCTATCTTTGTAATCTTTTGCTGCGAATTTCTTCAATCTTTAAATGCAAGTTCTACCTTTTTTTTTGTTTCTTCCTGCACATATTAAAAAAGCATTTCTTTTTTGCAATATGGTTAATCAAAATATGACTATTAATCTTTCATTTCATGCGTGCGTAAATCTATCATATGGAGACAAATAACATGTTCTTATTCTATTCATTCCCATACTTGCCTCTGTTATTTGTATCCAAATGAAAGATTAAGCAAGTCACTTTTGAATATCAACATGTATTTATGCTTTAGTTTCGCAGTTGTTTCTGCAGAATTTTCGCGATTAGATATTTCTTGGTTTTTCCCAAGATTTCATTATTTCTGGTTCTCTTATGTGGTCTTATTTTGCCACCTCTTGTCAGTGCGACAAAATCGCAGGACGTTTTTTCACTTTCATGCAGAAACCCATTGATCTTGCCTTAACTTTTTTCTTTTGTCGTTTTGTTACGACAATATGATAGGCCTAAATATTCTTGCGAAAATAAATCCCCATGACATTGCCGTCTTGCGACGAAATCGCAGGACGTCTTTACACTTTCATGTATTGACCCATTGATCTCACCTTATCTTTATCTTGTGTATTATTTCCTCTTCAGGATTGTCGCACAAATATGACAAGCCTAAATATTCTTGCGAAAATAAAGCCTCGTGACATTTGCGTCTTAAGACACTTATCAGCTCCCTAATGGAGGGTGTCGCCCTTATCTTCCCCCTGGTTGCCCCTTCAAGGAGACGTACCTCTACCATACATGGTTGGCTCCTCCCATCCGATCTTAACAACAACCAGTTATTTTCGCAGCCTCTTATCCCTTTTGCCTATATGGCTTATGGTTACAAGACTGCACCTAAGTGGGGTTTTCTTTGGGCCGAGTGCAGCATAAGTCAAGACTTGCCAAGAATGGCCGAGACACTTCAAACGCCCCGGGCACTCTTGGCTCAACCGTGTACCTCGGCGCCTTGATCGAGATCTTCGTACTCCTTAGAAGAGACCCTCAGTCGTCCAACCTAAGTCATAAGCTTAGGTTGAAAATCCAAGGTACCTTTCCTGGATGGGCTTTATTGACCCCAAATCTCCATGACTCAGGTTCCAGGGGCGGTGTAACCTTTTCGCTGAGCCATGCAATAGGTATCCCCTTCTATGACGCACTTTAGGTTTTATATTTGCCTATCCGAGAAGAATAAATAGGTATGTCTTCCAACTTCGCGTACTTCGTAATCTTTCATTTGTTTCTTATTCCCTTATCCTTTGATTCTCGCGACAAGTTTTAGATTGAAAAGTTAAGATCGAGCTACAACCGGACCAGGAAGGCTAGTACTTTAGCTGCTCTTCGCTCCGTCATGGATGAGTAAAAAACACTTTATATATTTTTAACAATATTGTTGCCTCTGTTTCTTATCTTCATTTGTGTGCGAAGGTTGGTGTTGTTGCTGTTAGAGGAGAAGAAAACCCTGAGGCTGCGAAGGCCAAAGGTAGAGGTAAAAATCCTCTTCGCAAGGAGAAGTCTGTTGCTTCGCCTCTGAAGAAACGAAAATTTCGCCTCCCCTCTCCTTCGAATCCTCAGTCCGGTGAGAGTTCTGGTGATGAGGAAAATGATGATGTGGATATTCCTTCTTCAAATTCTCCAGCTGGATCTTCTATGGCATAGCTGTCTAGCATTTTTTCTGATTCTATGCAAGGGATGGGTGATGATCGCCTTTCTAGTACATGCAAGGCTCTCGCGAGTATTTGCGATTCACCTTTACTTGAGAGTGATGGTTCTCCTCATGGGGTCTCCAGATCAGTGACTCCAAGCTTCTTAAATTCACTTGGTGTCTTGGTATGTTTTCATTCTCTTATTTTTTCATAATTTCAATCTTAAGTTATCTCTTAATAATTTCTTTAATTTCCTTTATAGTCCGGGAGAGCTTCATTTGTCGTTGCCTCAGATCTTGAGAAAAGGCGCAGTATTCTTGAGAAGAAAAATCTTCAACTTCGCGAGAAGAATGGAGTTAGAAACTGAAGCTGCTGTTCTTCGCGAGGAGAATAAATGGTTAGAAGTTGAGTCTTCCACTCAGAAGAATAAGATATCTAGTCTTTAAAGTGCCAATCAACAACTTTATGGTATGAGGCTTTTCTTTTTTCCTTTAGTTTATTCTCTCATTATCTTTCCTTATCTGGTTTACCGTTTTCGCAGACGTTTATAATCTTTCTGAGGAAGCCATTCTTCTTCATTCATTCCCTAATCCTATGCGTCGGTGCCACACGACCAGTCTTGCCCACTTCTCCTGTTCATCTCTTACCGTCCATGACTTCCTAACACGTTCTTGTGATGGCGCGTTTATGTACGCCGCACGCCAGAAACCGCCCGCACCAATACCCCAAGATGTATCCCCCAGTTTGTGACATGATTGATGTCTGAACGTGTGGATCGTGGATCCACGATAGGTAGCATGTAATGCTAATTTGAATAATCAAGTTATTCGTAAGTTGATACTTGTGAAGTATCGTGTGTATTTTATGCAGGTCGCATCATGGTGTGGTAAAGTGATGGGTAATGACGCCTCACCGACCAACTAACTCCCGACCGTGGTTGTATAACCAAGTCGGTGAAGTTGGACGGATGAGATGATCTTTGAGACACTCATCTGCGACCGTTAATGAAATTAGGGTTTTGAAGAGGTGCGCAGGCATTACTCTTCAGCTTGGTCGAAACCAAGCATGGGATACAACTTTGGCCAGGCCGACCATACATGCGTGTAGACGGCATGATGGTGTAGGCGCCTATATCCCATTACCTCACGAAAGTATGATCTGGGTCACTCAATTCATCCGGTGAAGTTGAGTGGTCGAGATCGATTTGTGACAAAACCAAACCCGGCCGCAAGAGCCGCACGTCACGCCACTTCAGCACACGTTCCAAGACGACCAATCTTGGTCGGTCTTGGCCGATTGGCCTGGTGTGAAGGTGGTAGGCTGGTGTTCACGCCTATACCTGAATATCCCATAAAAACGTGATCTGAGCCATCCAAATCGTCCGGCGAAGTTGAGCGGTCGAGATCAGTTTGTGGTTTTGGGAGGTGTGACCACGCTAGTTTGGGCGTGCGTTTTGAATTAGCCAGGCATGATATGCCTTGGCCGATCGGGTGAGGGAATAGATGGGTCCACGGTGGTCATCTTTGGTATGACCGGACTCGCTTAATCTAATCTTGGACCCTCCATTCGTGCCGGAGAAGATGGACGCTCGTGATGCTCAAAACCCTAATTGATTTCAAAGCCGTGGTCACCCCTTGTTTGGGCGCACGAATTTGTTACGACCAAGTATGGTTGGTCTTGACCGGTTGGTCAAGTGTGTAGGCGGGCCCCTCGGTGATTGTGTTGACATGCTCGGGCCCTTTGAGTTTACATCTACACCCTCAATCTATACCTACGAAGATGGATGGTTGAGACCGCTTTGCGACACATGTAATATGCCGGAAAACCCTAAATTAGGGTTTTCCGTCCATACTGTTTGGTATGAACGTTTTTTTTTTTTTTTGGCAAGCTAGGCCAATGGCCGACCATGCGGGGTCGGCAGTGGGTATTCCATACCGCTGGGGGTGATGGAATTGATCCGGGTCATCCAATCATGCTTGTGGAGTTGGATGATCGCGATCATATCCGGACTGATACGGTCATTCTGGATGCTCAATCGGGCTAGTATAACACACCGAGAGGGGCTCAATCGGGCTAGTATAACACACCAAGAGTCAGCCACACGGGTATTTCGTACATGGTTTCATTATAATGCTTGGAGGTTCGTGTTGCTCTGTAAGAGTAACACTCAGTCGTCATGCCGCACTGATAATGAGTACAAGAAATACAAGGCTGATTACGCATTAATTAATAATGCTAGAAATTCATAGGGTATATGGGATTGTTGCTACATGCTCCAACCTGGATGAATTTCGTGTATTCATAGAATGGGATTGTTGCCACATGCTCCATTCTAGGTAAATTAAGTGAGGGAGTATCCAACACTTATTAATGGCTTTATATTTTACAAGATGTCAGCACATAATTTTCTGGTTTTTTACAACTTTAACCTTAAATGAAAATCCACCATCAACATTAAGTCCCCTGCCTAGCACACAATGGTTACACTATTGTGGGGAAGGCATAAGATGGTGACAGTTAAAGATTAAACTTATGAGACAAAGTTAGATGTTACCAGGAGAGACGGGTCATCCTGTCCTTGGAGTATGTCACGTTCAAAAGGCATCTAGCAGAGCATTCCCTAGTATGATGTCGGTCTTGCATGCTTGATCGACCTTGCTATGTCTGCTTTGCCGAGGGCCCACTCCGTGCTTGCTCCGCTTGAATGTCGGTCTTGCCGATCGACCTTGTTATGCCCTCGATTAGGTCGAGGGGCTATTGCGCCGCTTCGCTCGATCGTGGGGTTGTGCCTAATCGACGGATCGCTGTTCCCGCCGTTCGTGGGCTATCCGCGCCGCTTGATCGAACGTGGGCTTGAATTTCGTGAACATGATTCCCATGACATAAGAGAACCGTGTTGTAAAATAAATATGGTCCCGCCATATATGCTTGATTGAACGTGGGTCCCATATCGTGTATGCCAGCCTCGTGCCCTTGACCAACACCGGTCTTGAAACTTGAGCAATACCGGACTTGTGACTTGATCAATACCAGACTTGAAGCTTGAGAAATACCGGACTTGTGACTTGATCAATACCAGACTTGAAGCTTGACCAATACCAGACTTGAAACTTGAGTGATACCGGACTCGTCACTTGATCAATACCGGACTTGAAGCTTGAGCAATACCGGACTTGTGACTCGATCAACACCGTACTTGAAACTTGAGTGATACCTGTGACTTGATCAATACCGGTCTTGAGACTTGATCAACACCGGACTTGAGACTTGAGCAATACCAGACTTGTGACTTGATCAACACCGGACTTGAAACTTGAGCAATACCGGTGTTTGGACCCAATACCAGCCTTGTGTACTCCAACGTGAATGTGTGTTCTGTCGTGTATGACTACACATCTCACGCGTTTTTATACAAGTACTGACTCATGTCTTTTATTGTAGAATGAAGAAAAGAACTCCTGTTGAGATGTCTTCTGGGGATAATGTTGGTGCCAAGTCAGGAGGTGTTGACAGCTTCAAAGATATGCCGAACATTGATGATGAGTTGTTCACCTCGTATTTTCCAAACGTTAGAAGACATCCTTCTCACAAGATAGTCCTGCTCTCTGGTTCAGAAAATATAGAAGCTGATCCGTCTTCTTCTTCAGCACTTGTGCTGAGATTTTGTCTCTGGAGAAACGAATATCCGCCTTCTCCTATCGACTTCAAGTTTTTTCATGCTCCGCTGGGCCCTCATCCGCTGGGCCCTCATGAAGGATGGATGAGACGTATGTTGAGCAATGAGTACATCAAAGATAACTTGACCAGAGCGCATATTATTGATGCAGCTTGAGTGTTGAAACGGCTCGAGAGGATGTTAAAGTGGTTTCTGGTGCGAACGTTGCGGTGGATCCTGAAGAGAGTGTTGAAGAAGGATTCTGAAGTGAACTTGGGTTCCGGAGAGAGCGTTGAGGCGGCTCTTGAATTTACCATTGAAGCAACCTTCCCGCTAGAGGGAGCGCTGAAGTATTTTCCTCTTCGCCCGATTTACCTCATGCGAATTCCATGCTTCTTGACTCGACCATCTCTCTCATGTTGAAGAATTCCTTGACTGACGGTGAAGGAAATTCATGCTGAGCCTCAGTCCCCAAGCGTGGTTTACATGGTTTGTTCGTAGTGGTTGTTATCGAGCTAGATATGGAATATCTTGGACATTGTTTCATCATCGTGGGAGTCGTGCATGTGGTACTGGAGTTGGAGTTGAAGGACGCGCAGGATGTTGTATCTCGGTGGTTTTCCTCTTGCTGCTTCAGGGAACTGCTTACAGAAGGCTGAAGGTTGTATCGTTTGTTGGTGAGATATATGCCCCTACAAACATTATGAGGCTCTTCATTACCGGCAGGCCTGGTTCTTTCTATCATGGCATATGTTGTTATAGATGAGCGTTCAACAGCTCCAGAGGATGACCAAAAGCGCGGATTCTCCAACATAGCATGATCGACATGTACCACTGTCTGATAAAGTAACTTGCGCGGATCTTGTTCGACCACTGTCTGGTAGACTGGCTCGCCCGGATCTTGCTCGATATGACGCGTGGACATCGTTATCTTCTTGAGGCTGCTCCCTTTGAGGTATCGGGCTCCAAAAAGATTGCCGTCATAGAGCGTTGATACGTTGCACCGGCATTCTTTAAACCAAATGGCAAAGATGGTATAGTAAAAATTTCCGAGAGGAGTTCGAAAAGCTATCTTACTTGCATCATGTTCGTACATCCTTATCCGGTTGTAGCCGCTACATCCATCCATGGAGGAGAACATGCCGTGTCCGCATTGGTTGCATCTACTAACATGTCGATGTTAGGTAGAGGAGGATCGTTTTTGGAGCAAAGACTGCTTCAAGTCTCTCGAAGTCTATGCAAAGACTTGATCTATCTATTTTACTCGTGTCTCGAACTACAAATCGTTTAACCGACTTGGATCCGTGTATGACATGTAGATGATGGGTGACCAATTTTCATCTAAATCCGCATTTCTTCATATCTCCAAGCGAATATGTCCTGGTACTCTTTGAGAAGTTCCACGAGCTTCGCGCGTTTATCCGTACACAAGGTTGAGCTGATGGAGATAGGCCTAAGAGATTCCTCAACGATTTAAATCTCATCAGTTGTGGAGTTGGTGCCATCTTGCAGATGTTGTGGAGCATCTAGCACTTGTTCTTGTGGTTCGTTGTTTGTTGTAGCATTCCATTGGATGGAGAGATCGGGTAACAAATCTCCCCGCTAATTTATAATGGCAAAGTTTCGTGATACCGTTTTCCTTTCTCGGTCATGACTCGCCACAAAAGTTCGCTTCCTCTTCCTATGAACGTGGGTCGTGGGCTTCACAGATGGAGAAGAATGCTTCGTCACAAGAAAGATGCATCGTGGGTTTTAGCCTTCAATGATGCAAGCCGGTCTTCTTCCCCGAATTGACGCCACGTGAGGAGTGGGATGCAACGAACTTGTCTCGATTCTTTCGGCGGAGCTTCTCCCGTATGTGCCGGGTTTGGTTTCCTCGAAGTCCGTCATTTTGGTAGGCTTCCGTACGACCTTGCCTGGGAGAACCTTGGATGTCCTGAGAGTCTTGAGAGTAATCACATTCGAAGACGCTCCTGTGTCGATAAGGGCCGCCTTGAACTCTGAATCCTTGATGCGTGCGGTGACATGTAGAGCACGGTTGTGAACTTCCTCTGGTTGATTGCAGCAAAATGTCTGCGTGCGCTGATTCTTCGAGAGGTGTGAAAGTTCGCATAAACTTTCCAAGAGAGAAAACGCTTCCCATCCACCGGCCTCTCGGTTCATAGTGAAACTATTGACTTGACTTGAGGAGGATCGTTGTGCGGATCACCCCCCCAGTAGGAGTCTCCATGACAGACCTCTCATATCCGATGTCGCTTCTTTGATCGTGTCCATGGAGGTCCGCGCCGTTGAAGTACCTTCTCCTGTGTTGAATGCATTCCTTTTTGCTCCAGGGTTGTCACGACTCTTGTGGAAATCGATCGCTTAATGTCTTAAGAAAAGTGAGTACCTCTTTTCCGAGTTGCGGCCATATCCGTTTGAGTCTTAGCAAGAACTTCCTGCTTCTCTATCAAGTCTGCAATGGTAATGGGGGATGGTCCTCCTCTCGTCCCTCCGGATCCTCATCTTGATGAAGGAGTGGAAGTTGTTGCCCCGGGTGACTACCAGAGGTGTTACACTTGATGAGATGCCGTGGATTTGCGGGCCGCTCCGGCTCGGTGATGGGAGGTGTTGTAATATCACCGCCGAGTGATCGAATTGAACGTTCCCATCCTCTGTACTCACGTGTTCCTTGATTGATCTCTCCTTCCTCAAGCATTTCTTCACGGCTTCGACAAGGGTCTCGAGATATAAATATTCCAGCAGGGATCCGTAAGCTGCGGGCTCCATTTCTTTATCCGGTAGACGTTGTGGTACCCGGACAAGTCTTTTCCTCTGTGGAGTTGCCTCGAGTCTTCGTTGTCGGCTGGACCATATTGTTCGCCTCTCCCGAGTCCCCCGTGATTACGTTCTCTTTTGCATCTCCACCGGTAAAGGTGTGACTCCCGACTAAGGATCCAGCGTTTCTTGCACCGTTTGAGTAGATGCCCGCCGACCCTTCTTGTAATTGCGTTGTTATATCATTTAAAAGGCTAATGTCTCGCTCCGTCTTCTAGCGATACTCGGCTTTATTTGCCAAGATATCCTCCAAAGATTCTAGCTACACTTCCCATGATATCTCGAACCACTTGTGGTCTCCGAGTGAGGATACATCGCGAGATGAAAACTGAAGAATTGAGAATTCAATTTTTGTAACCGAGAGATCAACCTCCCACTATGGTCGCCAATTGTTTATGGGTGAAAACTACTCCTGTTGAATTTGGTAATTTGGGGTGTGTGGATGAGGAATGAATCTAAACCCTAAACAAATGCACTCAAGGCGAGTGCTTGTAGATTCTAAGTCAATCTGCAGGCAAGTCCTACCTAAACCAAGAAATGGCCGTTCCTGACTTGTTTCGGTCACAAAGTGAATGAGATGGGGTTGATCTTAGGGAGGGAAGCGAAGAAGGTGTTGAGATTGTGAAGGTGTTGGCTATGAATGACTTGTAATGTAAAGATGAGCAGGCTTACGATTGATGCAAGCAAATGCTCGGGGTGTTGGAATACGTTTTTGTATTAACACTTGCCTCTCGTTGTTTTTCCCTTGTTTTTGAAATAGGCGGAGAACCTATTTATACAAGTCATTGAGCCTTATTCACATCTCTCGTGGGAAGTGGAGGAAGTGGAGTGATGGAGTAGTGGAGTTGTGCGTCGGTGCCACACGACCCGCCTTTCCCACTTCTCCTGTTTCATCTCTTACCGTCCATGACTTCCTAACACGTTCTATGATGGCGCGCTGCACGCCGCACGCCGTAAACCGCCGCACCAATACCCCGATGTATCCCCGCCAGTGACATGATTGATGTCCTGAACGTGGGATCGTGGATCCACGATAGGTAGCATGTAATGCTAATTTGAATAACTGCGTTATTCAGAAGTTGATACTTGTGAAGTATCGTGTGTATTTTATGCAGGTACCTGCATCATGGTGTGGTAAAGTGATGGGTAATGACGCCTCACTGACCAACTAACTCCTGACCAGGGTTGTATAACCAAGTCGGTGAAGTTGGACGGATGAGATGATCTTTGAGACACTCATCTCGCGACCGTTAATGAAATTAGGTTTTGAAGAGGTGCGCAGTATCACTCTTCACCTGGTCGAAACCAAGCATGGGATACAACTTTTGGCTGTGCCGACCATACATGCGTGTAGACGGCATGATGGTGTAGGCGCCTATATCCCATTACCTCACGAAAGTATGATCCGGGTCACCAATTCATCCGGTGAAGTTGAGTGGTCGAGATCGATTTGTGACAGAAAACCAAAGGCCGCAAGAGCCGCACGTCACGCCCACTTCAGCACACGCCCAAGACGACCAATCTTGGTCGGTCTTGGCCGATTGGCCTGGTGTGAAGGTGGTAGGCTGGTGTTCACGCCTATACCTGAATATCCCATAAAAACGTGATCCGAGCCATCCAAATCGTCCTACGGGTTAAGCGGTCGAGACTCGGCTTTGTGGTTTTGGGAGGTGTGACCACGCTAGTTTGGGCGTGCGTTTTGAATTAGCCGCATGATATGCCTTGGCCGATCGGGTGAGGGAATAGATGGGTCCACTTCGTGGTCATGCCGGTATGACCGGACCGCTTATCTAATCTTGGACCCTCCATTCGTGCCGAGAAGATGGACGCCGTGATGCTCAAAACCCTAATTCTCGGATTTCAAAGCGTGCGTCACCCCTTGTTTGGGCGCACGAATTTGTTACGACTAAGCATGGTTGGTCTTGACCGGCTGGTCAAGTGTGTAGGCGTGCCCTCGGTGATTGTGTTGACATGCTCGGGCCCTTTGAGTTTACATCTACACCCTCCATCCATACCTACGAAGATGGATGGTTGAGACTGCTTTTGCGACACATGTAATATGCCGCAAACCCTAATTTAGGGTTTTCCGTCCATACCGCTTGGTATGAACGTTTTTTGGCAAGCTTAGGCCAATGGCCGACCATGCGGGGCGGCAGCGGGGTATTCCATACCGCTTGGGGGTGATGGAATTGATCCGGGTCATCCAATCATGCTTTTGGAGTTGATGATCACGATCATATCCGACCGATACGGCCACCGATGCTCAATCGGGCTAGTATAACACACCGAGAGTCACCAGACGGGTATTTCGTACATGGTTTCATTATAATGCTTGGAGGTTCGTGTTGCTCGTAAGAGTAACACCTCGCCGTCATGCCGCACCGATAATGAGTACAGAAATACAAGGCCGATTGCATTAATTAATAATGCTAGAAATTCATAGGGTATATGGGATTGTTGCTACATGCTCCAACCTGGATGAATTTCGTGTATTCATAGAATGGGATTGTTGCCACATGCTCCATTCTAGGTGAATTAAGTGAGGGAGTATCCAACACTTATTAATGGCTTTATATTTTACAAGATGTCACAAGATAATTTTCTCGGGGTTTTTTACAACTTTAACCTTAAATGAAAATCCACCATCAACATTAAGTCCCATGCCTAGCACACAATGGTTACACTATTGTGGGGTAGGCATAAGATGGTGACAATTAAAGATAAAACTTATGAGACAAAGTTAGATGTTACTGTGAGAGACGGGTCATCCCGTCCCTTGGAGTATGTCACGTTCAAAAGGCATCTAGAGAGCATTCCCCTAGTATGATGTCGGTCTTGCATGCTTCGATCGACCTTGCTATGTCCTGCTTTGCCGAGGGCCCACTCCGTGCTTGCTCCGCTTGAATGTCGGTTTTGCCGTATCGACCTTGTTATGCCCGATTAGGTCGAGGGCTATTGCGCCGCTTCGCTCGATCGTGGGGTTGTGCCTAATCGACGGATCGTTGTTCCTCGCTTCGCTCGTGGGGCTACTGCGCCTGCTTGATCGAACGTGGGCTTGAATTTCGTGAACATGATTCCCATGACATAAGAGAACCGTGTTGTGCAAATAAATATGGTCCCGCCATATATGCTTGATTGAACGTGGGTCCCATATCGTGTATGCCAGCCTCGTGCCCTTGACCAACACCGGTCTTGAAACTTGAGCAATACCGGACTTGTGACTTGATCAATACCAGACTTGAAGCTTGAGCAATACCGGACTTGTGACTTGATCAATACCAGACTTGAAGCTTGACCAATACCAGACTTGAAACTTGAGTGGCAATACCGGACTTGTGACTTGATCAATACCAGACTTGAAGCTTGAGCAATACCGGACTTGTGACTCGATCAACACCGGACTTGAAACTTGAGTGATACCTGTGACTTGATCAATACCGGTCTTGAGACTTGATCAACACCGGACTTGAGACTTGAGCAATACCATACTTGTGACTTGATCAACACCGGACTTGAAACTTGAGCAATACCGGTGTTTGGACCCAATACCAGCCTTGTGTACTCCAACGTGAATGTGTGTTCTGTCGTGTGTTCTGTCGTGTGTGACTACACATCTCACGCGTTTTTTATACAAGTAATCGACTCATGTCTTTTATTGTAGAATGAAGAAAAGAACTCCCGTTGAGATGTCTTCTGGGATAATGTCAAAAGCCAAGTCAGGAGGTGTTGACAGCTTCAAAGATATGCCGAACATTGATGATGAGTTGTTCACTCGTCTTTTCCAAACGTTAGAAGACATCCTTCTCACAAGATAGTCCTGCTCTCCGGTTTAGAAAATATGGAAGTTGATCCGTCTTCTTCTTCAGCACTTGTGCTGAGATTTTGTCTCCGGAGAAACGAAAATCCGCCTTCTCCTATCGACTTCAAGTTTTTTCATGCTCCGCTGGGCCCTCATGAAGGATGGATGAGACGTATGTTGAGCAATGAGTACATCAAAGATAACTTGACCAGAGCGCATATTATTGATGCAAACAGTGTTGAAACGGCTCGAGAGGATGTTAAAGTGGTTTCGTGAGAACGTTGTGGTGGATCCCGGGCGAGAGTGTTGAAGAAGGATTCTCAAGTGAACTTGGGTTCCTGGAGAGAGCGTTGAGGCGGCTCTTGAATATACCATTGAAGCAGCCTTCGCTAGAGGGAGCGCTGAAGTATTTTCCTCTTCAGCTCGATTTACCCTTGCGAATTCCATGCTTCTTGACTGACCATCTCTCTCATGTCAAGAATTCCTTGACCGACGGAAGGAAATTCATGCCGAGCCTCACCCCCAAACGTGGTTTACATGGTTTGTTCGTAGTGGTTGTTGTCGAGCCAGATATGGAATATCTTGGACATTGTTTCATCATCGTGGGAGTCGTGCATGTGGTACTGGAGTTGGAGTTCACGGACGCGCAGGATGTTGTATCTCGGTGGTTTTCCTCTTGCTGCTTCAGGGAACTGCTTACAAAAGGCTGAAGGTTGTGTCGTTTGTTGGTGAGATATATGCCCCTACAAACATTATGAGGCTCTTCATTACCGGCAGGCCTGGTTCTTTCTATCATGGCATATGTTGTTATAGATGAGCGTTCAACAGCTCCAGAGGATGACCAAAAGCGCGGATTCTCCAACATAGCATGATCGACATGTACCACTGTCTGATAAAGTAACTTGCCCGGATCTTGTTCGACCACTGTCTGGTAGAGTGGCTCGCCCGGATCTTGCTCGATATGACGCGTGGACATCGTTATCTTCTCGAGGCTGCTCCCTTGAGGTATCGGCTCCAGTGGAAGATTGTCGTCATAGAGCGTTGATACGTTGCACCGGCATTCTTTAAACCAAATGGCAGTATGGTATAATAAAAATTTCCGAGAGGAGTTCGAAAAGCTATCTTACTTGCATCATGTTTGTAGTTGCAGGAAATCCCACACTACACCCCTCACTAGAATTTGCTTAATTAACACATTGGAAGATGACTAATTATATACTTTTATTGATAATCTTCTCGAAATGTTTACAAGGATGGATATATCAGATCTAAAGAAATTACAATCACTCTAGATTTTCTCTCCTTATGACTTGCTTAACAATTCAAAAAGAACTCTCCCCACAACAGACTAATTCAACCCTTTATATAGGGTAATACATAAGTGGATGATGACAAATGGTCGTCCTTATTTTCGGAATAACTCGCGAGGTGTCGCGAGTGTTATAAACGTTTTTCCTTGCGACACTCCTAAATCTTGCCAAGTCTTCACACTTTTCTCACGTTTTGGATTTCGTCATCTATTGCGTCATTTATATTTCTTACTCGCGACGCCTTCGCAATGTAGTCGTTTATTACTCTCGCAAAGTATTGATGTCGCGATATTCTCGCCCCTACATCTTGCCTCTTCTCATGTCTTCTCTCAAGAAGAAGAGAATGTCATGAGAACCAATATTTTAAAATGCCGCAACTGCTCATCTTTATCTCACGATTGTTCATTTTTACTCATTTTATTCATGTACGGAATTTATTACAGTGTTTTCTTCTTCCACTCTTTTCTTGACACGTCTCTTTTAACCGCTTATTCTTGACCATTCACGTCCCATCTCGCATTAAATGCATTGGTTTTCTCGAGGATTCTCATCTCTATATATAGTTTTCTCTTTTTCTCTTTTATTTTCTTTCTGCAACTTTCCTTCAGCTTCCTTCCTCTGTAATTTGCATTTCTGCTACTATAAATCCTTTTTTCCTTCTCTTGCTTTTTGCTTCCCCCTTCATTCCCATACTACTCTAACAATGGCTTCGCTTGGTCGTACATACGCATCCCTTTTCAATGATGTTCAAAAGAAGTTACAAGAAAAGGGTTTCACTTTATCAACCATTCCCGATCAAGAATCTTCATCTATACTTTCTCGCAAATTGTTTTCTCGATCATCAATGTGATGATCATAAAATCATAGTCTCGCTAGGTCAACTCCTCGCAGACTTCCCATTCCTCTATATAATCCCGAGATACCATTATTCTATGAAATCCTTGCTCATGAAAAGTTCTCGCGAGTCGTTTATCACTTGAGTGGCGATCGCATCCGTTTAATGCTTGAATTCGCAAACCGTGGCGCCGGTAAAGGATCTTTATATCCTCGCTACCGTTAGAGATCCTAGATTTGTAAATTTGGAGATAATTGCCGAGAAGTATACTGTAGAAAGTTTCTTTGCAAATTATGCAAAATAAACATGAGAAATGATAAATCTTGTTGGGGCGCTCAATCAAGAAAAAGATAATGTTGATGCTGATAAACTTCTCATGCAAGATATTGATTGGCATTCGGGCAATAATAGTACTCCTCGTCATTCCAAGGATGAGAAATGGTGGGTTGTTCCTTTATTTTTGAGTGGACCTTACATCGCAGGTTCACATGTTCTTCCTGCACACCTCGCGAATTACCATCCTTGGGAGTTTAAGTGGTCTGAGAAGGAAAAAGAGGTATATTTCCTTCTTTTTTTTTTTTTTTTTTTTTTCGCTTTGCGTCATTTTCTTCCTTTTTTACTTATTAAACCTTTCAAAAAATTTTAGATTGTCAGAATGAGAAAGAAGTATAAGGAAGATCCAAAGGCGAGTACCTCGCAATACTCCGATCACTCACGGATGAAGTAAGAAACATTTTCTTTAGTTATTTTAAACAATATTGTTGCCTCTGCTTTTATCTTCATACGTGTGCGAAGGTTGATTTTGAAGAAGTCAAGCCGCTAAGGTTAAAGGCAAGGGTAAAATCATTTCTCGCAAGAATAAATCTTCTCGTCCATCTTCTAAAAAACGGAAACTCCAATCTCCTTCTCGGCCTAATTCCCAAACCAGCGAGAACACCGACGAAGATGAAAATGAGATTGGTACTTCTTCTCCGCGAAGGAAAATCATTCACCACCTCTCGCTATGGCGCAGCTTATCCGGTATCTTCTCCGATTCTATGCAAGGATTAGGCGATGATCATTTAACTGCAACTCCGTAAAGCTCTCGCGAATATTTGCGATGCCCCGCTATTAGAGGATAATGAATCTTTTCGCGGAGTTTCCCGAACATTGACTTCCACCATTTGAATGCTCTCAATGCTTTGGTATATTCATATTCCTTTGCTTCTCTCAGAACTTCTATTATAAGCTTTATCTTAACAATTTCCTAATTTTCCTTTACAGTCTGGGAGAGCTTCCTTTGTTGTTGCCTCAGATCTCGAGAAAAGACGCGACAACCTCGAAAAGAAAAATCTCCAACTTAAAGAGAAGATCCGAGAACTAGAAACTGAGGTTGCGTGTCTCGCAAGAAAGATGAAAGAATTCAACAATTGGAAACTTTATCTCGCTTCTCGAAGACTAAGATGTCTACTCTTCAAAGTGCAAACCAAAGAACTTTATGGTATAAAACTATTACTCTTCAAATCGTCTTTACTTTGTCAGCTACTATTCTTTGCCTGATTTATTATTTTCGCAGACATATATAATCTCTCTGAAGAAGCCATTCTTCTCCATTCATTTCCCGAGCCTATGGATAATGATGTTCTTCTCACCCATCTCAACGAGTCTTTAAGTAACTCATCAAACAAAATTGATTCTCTTTCCTTAAATGAACTTCGAACCAAATGTCGCCTCTTAGAGATTGAACATAGAGCTAGTTTAGGTTTAGCCAACCGATTTAAACAAATGTATCTTGATTCCCATAGAAAAATCGAGCTTCAAAGGAAGAAAATTAGTGGCCTTATAGATGAGAAAGACCGTACTGCTAATAAGGGTGCACAGAGCATTAGCAACATTTCAAAAATCTCTTCTCGAAGTACAAATTGAACGAGATGAATCCCTTCGTCAGAATGCCATACTTATGGAGCGAGAAGAGCAAGTTCGTTCGCTTCTTGTTATAAATAATGATGATGAGTTCGCTTGGGCTGCAAAGGTTCTAGATAATGCCAGGAATAATTTAGGTGTTGATGTTAGTCTTCATACCGAGCATACTGCCTTGGTTAAAGATATGATATCCGATGCAGAAGGTTGTTTATTATACTTTACTGCTCTTTACCTCTGTAGTACTGTTATAGTGTTGTTAATTCATTATCATATGTTTTGCAGAATCTGAGAAGAGATTTCAAACAAGGATTGAAGAACTTGAGTCTGAAAAAGGGGAACTCGCAGAAGGCCTTTCTCTTCGCAATAACAAGTATTCTAAGTTGAAGAAACAGCTGCAAGCTACAGTGGCGAATTTCAACAATACTGTTGTTCGTTTTCGCAATCAAACTATTGAAATGGTTTGCAATGATCACCGCATTCCTATTAGTTCATATCCTTGTCTTCGCGATGTTATTCCTAGGATACGCCTTTCTGGATGTCTCGATAGTGAAGCTAGCGAAGAAGAAGATTCTGGCGAAAAGAATGATGGAACTGAAGAATCTGACCAAGAAGAAGAATCCTCAAAGAATTAACTTCTTTTTCTTCTTTCGCTTCTTGTAATATATATACTCTTTCAATCTTCTTGGATTGTCAAATATGAATTCAATCTTCGTTTTCTTTACTTGCGCGTATTCGTCAAGCAATTCTTCTTTATAATTCAGCTAACTATCATTATGAATGCATAAATCCATCATGTGGAAATGAATAACAAGATTTTATCCTATTCATTCCCATACTTGCCTCTGTTATTCATTTTCAAATGAGTGATTTGAAATCTCTGACTTCATCCTTTATTATTTGTAACTCTACGATGGAACATAATCGTTTTCGCAAGCTTACTCGCTTCCTCAATTTTATGCATGTCTATATCTTTAGTTATGTTGAAGTTCATTATTGCGACAAGATCGCAGGATGTCTTCACAAATGAAGAAATCCATTGCTCTTGCCTTATCATTTTTGTGTGGTCTTATTTTGCCTTCCTAATTAAAGGTCTTATTTCGCCACCCCTCGTTGCGCCAAAAATCGCAGGACGCCTTTACATTTTCATGTAATGACCCATTGACCTTGTCTTATCATTTGTTAAGTATTTTTGCCTCTCATAGGATATTTTTCTCGCGACAATATGACAGGCCTAAATACTCTTGCGAGTGTAAAATCCCATGACATTGCCGTCTTTTGACACTTATCACTCCCTAATGGAGGGTGCCGCCTTATCTTCTCCCCTGTTGCCCCTTCAAGGAGGCGTACATCGTCCATACAAGACTAGCTCCTCCCATCCGGTCTTAACAACAACCAGCTTATTTTCGCAGCCTCTTATCCCTTATACCTATATGGCTTATGGTTACGAGACTGCACCCTAAGTGGAGTTTTCTTCGGGCCGAGTGCAAGATATACCAAGACTTGCCAAGAATGGCCGAGACACTTCAAATGCCCTGTGCACTCTTGGCTCAACCGTGTACCCCTGGCGCCTTGAGCATACACTGACTCTTGGAAGAGACCCTCGGGCGTCCAACCAGGGTATAACCTTATATATATATAGTTGGAAATCCAAGGTATCTCCCCGGATAGGCTTTCATGGGCCCCAAATCTCCATGACTCAAGTTCCGTGGGCGGTGTAACCTTTCCCCGAGCCATGTCAAGAGATACCCCTTATATGACGCACTTTAGGTCTTACATTTGCCTCTTGCGAAATATCATTCGCGAACTAGGGTGTACGCCATAAAGGTTCGTCCCATTCACTCACTCTTTCATTTTTGTTAATTCATTCAATCATTCATTTTGTTTGCGAAGATATCGCGCAATCTTACATTGTTTTGTTTTTCAAATTGTCATACATTTTTGATGGCGAGATCCTCGCATATTTCTTTTTCAATTATTTTTTCTTCCTCTTACCCTTAACAAGCTTTTGCTATTGCCTTTTGATGATTACTCATTTCTTACACTTTTTGCTCCTGGCTACTCTCCGCCTCCACCATTCAAAACAAATTTTTAGCTTTCGATCCAACTTCTATTATGAACGTTTCTTTCCCCTTTGATGGTGGTGGCGGCAATTGTTGAACTTTCTCTTCACTTTTTAGAAAGTGATTCAAATTTCCTTGATCAATCATTCTAAGGATGATTCTTTTTATGTTTCTCAGGTCATTTGTCGATGTCCATGAAAACGGTGGTAAGAGAAGAATTCGTGACTTCTATCACTTGGTGGTGGTTCATTCCCATGTTCCATGGTGCGGGTATGTTTTCCATCGAGTATAGCTTCCCATTTTTTCCACACTAGCATTTAATGGTGGCATTTTGATTTCTTCCCATACTACTCGTGACGTCGCCGACCTCCATGATAATTCTCGCCTTTGACTTCCATAAGTTTCTTGCGGATGATCAAGTCTCTGAATTTTGTTATTGCCGCCACGGTTATAGTAGTTTCTTTCTCTTTCAAACTCTTCTTGATCTCGGCTTCCCATGGCTACTAACTTTGGTTGTTCATCATTTATCACTCTCTCTTGCTGCCCTTGCGAGGTACTCGCCACTGTGTGTATTAATTTGGGTAACAAACTTGCATTCGCAGCATTTGAACTTGTATTCGCAATCGGGTACGACTCCACCTCATTTTGCCTTTCTTCCAAAGCAATATATTCCTCTTGCAGTTCTCGCAGCTCCGTCATCGTGATTGTATTCTTGACTCTAAAAATTTGAATATATAGAAGATTGGTTGCGAACATAGCGTTTATAAATGATAAAATGAGATATCTTTCATCTACTCTTCCAGCCATCTCGCTACACATCGTCTTCCATCTCACAGTTAGGTGTCTTAAACTTTCGCCAACCCTTTGTTTTAGCCCAAATACATCTTCAATTCTTGGTCGCGAGGAGTTGTTACTTATGTAGGCCCCTAAAAATATAGCTTGTAGATGGTTGAATGACGTGATGGTATTTCTTGGTAAACCTTCAAACCACTTTAGTGCTTCTCCTGTTAAACTTGATGCGAAATATTTGCACAATATAGCGTCATGACTTTCCCATTGTAACATACATCTTACATACGCTTTGATGTGTTGTATTGCGCAAGTTGTTCCATCAAAAATGCTGGTTAACGCAGGTAAATTGCATTTTGGGGGTATCCCACCTAACTGCACCTCTAAAGTAAAGGGGGTTTTTGCAGCTTCCTCGATTGCCTCATCCAATTGTCTTCTTCCTCCACCTCCTCTACTATTCAACATTCCTCTCATCTCCGCCAATTCTCTTAAAATTTGTTCATTTACCTCAGTGTTTGGATTCATTGGTCTTTTTAGCTCTGTTTTCTCCCTTCGCGTTCACGCCTATCTTGGTTTTCTTGTTCAATATTCTATTCTCTTCTTTCTCTGCGACTTTCTCCTTCATCTCGTTCGCGAATGTGCACACCATTGTATCTATCATTTTCTCTTCTTGGTTGTCTACCAATTCTCCTTTGAACTCTTTCATATTCTTCGTTGATATTTCCATTGTTGCGATTTTGCTCGCGCCTTCTTTCTCGATTGTCATGATTGTTCTGCCGAATTGCTTCTTCCAATTTTTGTTCTTCCATTTCTGCTCTCAATCTTTCCCTCTCGCGAGCTAAACGCGCTTGTTCAATATAATGCTTTTCAATGTCATCTTCAATTTCCTTTTGTTTCCTTCGTGTCTCTCTCCCAAGTAATATTCTTCTTCCTTCTCCCTGATTTTCTTCATTAATTGGATCATTCTGCCCTTGACGCTGCCTATTTTCTTGATTTCCGTCATTTTGACCATTCTCAGATCTTCGTGACGTGGAATATAACGATCTTCTACTACTTCTCTTCCTTCACGACCTCCTTTCGCCAAAACTTAATTCCCTTTCCAAATTTTCTTCATTAACGTTTTCTGCATGTAATGTTTCTGCGAAGATTCTTGATCTGTTATTACTTCTCGATCTTCTATTTTGCAGCCTCCTATTTTCCATTCTTAATTCGTGGTTTTGCCTTGTTAAATTTGCGCGTTTCTTCCGCTTCTAAACGCCTTTTTCATGTATTGTTTGTCTCAATGTTTCTAATGCTACAATTTCTTCATTTCTATGAGTCAAGTTTCTCCCATTTCTTCTCCATTTCTCTCCTCTTGTTCATTATTTATCAATTGTTGCACTTCTTCTTTTTCTTCCACAGAATCGATCTCCATGTATGTACACTTACCCTATCATAATCTACTACTCTATTCTAGATCGGTTGAATCGGTGGTTGAATTGGCGGTTGAATTTGACCTTCTTCTCTATCTCTTGCATTTATCCTTGATGGTTCACCTACTTCATTTCTCCTTTCCCCAAACTAATCTCCCACTTCTCCTTACAATCGTTGGTTGTTCTCGATGCATTCCTTCTTCTAGCCATTTCTCAATTTTAGTAAATTGTTGAGAATTATTCAAATTTCTTTCTTGTTACACCCGATTCTTCCAATTCACAAGGTTGATCTTCTACTCATTCCCCTGCTTTCTAGCGCATATGTAGTTGCAGAAATCCCACACTACACCCCTCACTAGAATTTGCTTAATTAACACATTGGAAGATGACTAATTATATACTTTTATTGATAATCTTCTCGAAATGTTTACAAGGATGGATATATTAGATCTAAAGAAATTACAATCACTCTAGATTTTCTCTCTCCTTATGACTTGCTTAACAATTCAAAAAGAACTCTCCCCACAACAGACTAATTCAACCCTTTATATAGGGTAATACACAGTGGATGACAAAAAAGCTGTCCCTTTATTTTCGGGAATAACTCGCGAGGTGTCGCGAGTGTTATAAACGTTTTTCCTTGCGACACTCCTAAATCTTGCCAAGTCTTCACACTTTTCTCACGTTTTGGCTTTCGTCATCTATTGCGTCATTTATATTTCTTACCTGCGACGCCTTCGCAATGTAGTCGTTTATTACTCTCGCAAAGTATTGATGTCGCGATATTCTGCCCCTACAATGTTCGTACATCCTTATCTGGTTATAGCCGCTACATCCATCCATGGAGGAGAACATGCCGTGTCCGCTGGTTGCATCTACTAACATGTCGATGTTAGGTAGAGGAGGATCGTTTTTGGAGCAAAGACTGCTCAAGTCTCTCAAGTCTATGCAAGACTCGATCTATCTATTTTACTCGTGTCTCGAACTATAAATCGTTTAACCGACTTGGATCCAGGTATGACATGTAGATGATGGGTGACCAATTTTCATCTAAATCCGGCATTTCTTCATATCTCCAAGCAAATATGTCCTGGTACTCTTTGAGAAGTTCCACGAGCTTCGCGCGTTTATCCGTACACAAGGTTGAGCTGATGGAGATAGGCCTAGGAGATTCCTCAACGATTTCAATCTCATCAGTTGTGGAGTTGGTGCCATCTTGCAGATGTTGTGGAGCATCTAACACTTGTTCTTGTGGTTCGTTCTTTGTTGTAGCATTTCCATTGGATGGAGAGACTGGTAATGCCTCCCCGCTAATTTATAATGGCAAGTGTCGGTATACCGTTTTCCCTTTTCTCGGTCACGACTCGCCACAAAAGTTCGTTCCTCTTCCTGTGAACGTGGGTCGTGGCTTCACAGGATGGAGAAGAATGATTCGTCAGCAAAGATGCATCGTGGGTTTTAGCCTTCAATGATGCAAGCCGGTCTTCTTCCTGAATTGACGCCCACGTGGGGAGTGGGATGCAACGAACTTGTCTGATTCTTTCGGCGGAGCTTCTCCCGTATGTGCCGGTTTGGTTTCCCTCGAAGTCCGTCATTGTGGTAGGCTTCCGTACGACCTTGCCTGGGAGAACCTTGGATGTCCTGAGAGTCTTGAGAGTAATAACATTCGAATACGCTCATGTGTCGATAAGGGCCGTCTTGAACTCTGAATCCTTGATGCGTGCGGTGACATGTAGGGCACGGTTGTGAACTTCCTCTGGTTGATTGCAGCAAAATGTATCCGTGCGCTGATTCTTCGAGAGGTGTGAAAGTTCGCATATACTTTCCAGTAGAGAAAACGCTTCCCGATCCACCGGCCTCTGGTTCATAGTGAAACTATTGACTTGACTTGAGGAGGATCGTTGTGCGGATCAGTCCCCAGTGTAGGAGTCTCCATGACAGGACCGCTCATATCTGATGTCGCTTCTTTGATCAGGTTCATGGAGGTCCGCGCCGTTGAAGTACCTTCTCCGGTGCGTTGAATGCGTTCCTTTTTTTTTTTCTCCAGGGGATGTCACGGCTCTTGTGGAAATCGATCAGTTAATGTCTTAAGAAAAGTGAGTACCTCTTTCTGAGTTGCGGCCATATCCGTTTGAGTCTTAGCAAGAACTTCCTGCTTCTCCATCAAGTCTGCAATGGTAATGGGGGATGGTCCTCCTCTCGTCCCTCCGGCTCCTCATCCTGATGAAGGAGTGGAAGTTGTTGCCCTGGTGACTACCAGAGGTGTTACACTTGATGAGATGCCAGGATTTGCGGCTGCTTTGGCTCTGGTGATGGGAGGTGTTGTAATATCACTGCTGAGTGATCGAATTGAACATTCCCATCCTCTGTACTCACGTGTTCCTTGATTGATCTCTCCTTCCTCAAGAGTTTCTTCACGGCTTCGACAAGGGTCTCGAGATATAAATATTCCAGCAGGGATCCGTAAGCTGCAGGCTCCATTTCTTTATCCGGTAGACGTTGTGGTACCCGGACAAGTCTTTTCCTCTGTGGAGTTGCCTCGAGTCTTCGTTGTCGGCTGGACCATATTGTTCGTCTCTCCTGAGTCCCCTGTGATTACGTTCTCTTTCTGCATCTCCACTGGTAAAGGTGTGACTCCTGACTAAGGATCCAGCATTTCTTGCACTGTTTGAGAAGATGCCTGCCGACCCTTCTTGTAATTGCACTGTTATATCATTTAAAGGGCGGAATGTCTCGCTCTGTCTTCTAGTGATACCGGCTTGATTTGCCAAGACATCCTCCAGCATTCTAGCTACACTTCCCATGATATCTCGAACCACCTGTGGTCTCCGAGTGAGGATACATCGCGAGATGAAAACTGAAGAATTGAGAATTCAATTTTTGTAACCGAGAGATCAACCTCCCACTGTGGTCGCCAATTGTTTATGGGTGAAAACTACTCCTGTTGAATTTGGTAATTTGGGGTGTGTGGATGAGGAATGAATCTAAACCCTAAACAAATGCACTGCGCGGTGAGTGCTTGTAGATTCGAAGTCAATCTGCAAATCCGGCCTAAACCAAGAAATGGCTGTTCCAGACTTTTTCGGTCACAAAGTGAAGGAGATGGGGTTGATCTTAGGGAGGGAAGCGAAGAAGGTGTTTATATTATGAAGGTGTTGGCTATGAATGACTTGTAATGTAAAAGATGAGCAGGCTTACGATTGATGCAAGCAGGCTCCGGGTGTTGGAATACGTTTTTGTATTAACACTTGCCTCTCGTTGTTTTTCCTTTGTTTTTGAAATAGGGCGAGAACCTATTTATACAAGTCATTGAGCCTTATTCACATCTCTCGTGGGAAGTGGAGGAAGTGGAGTGATGGAGTAGTGGAGTTGTGCGTCGGTGCCACACGACCAGTCTTGCCCACTTTTCCTGTTCATCTCTTACCGTCCATGACTTCCTAACACGTTCTTATGATGGCGCGTTGCACGCCGCACGTCGTAAACCGCCGACCAATACCCCAAAAAGATGTATCCCCCGGTTTGTGACATGATTGATGTCCGAACGTGTGGATCGTGGATCCACGATAGGTAGCATGTAATGCTAATTTGAATAATCTGCGTTATTCGTGAAGTTGATACTTGTGAAGTATCGTGTGTATTTTATGCAGTCTATCGCATCATGGTGTGGTAAAGTGATGGGTAATGACGCCTCACCGACCAACTAACTCCCGACCAGGGTTGTATAACCAAGATGGTGAAGTTGGACGGATGAGATGATCTTTGAGACACTCATCTGCGACCGTTAATGAAATTAGGGTTTTGAAGAGGTGCGCAGCATCACTCTTGACCTTGGTCGAAACCAAGCATGGGATACAACTTTGGGCTGAGGACCGACCATACATGCGTGTAGACGGCATGATGGTGTAGGCGCCTATATCCCATTACCTCACGAAAGTATGATCTGGGTCACTCAATTCATCCGGGTGAAGTTGAGTGGTCGAGATCGATTTGTGAAAAACCAAAGGCCGCAAGAGCCGCACGTCACGCCCACTTCAGGCACACGCTTCAAGACGACCAATCTTGGTCGGTCTTGGCCGATTGGCCTGGTGTGAAGGTAGTAGGCTGGTGTTCACGCCTATACCCGAATATCCCATAAAAACTTGATCTCGAGCCATCCAAATCGTCCGGCGAAGTTGAGCGGTCGAGATCGGTTGTGGTTTTGGGAGGTGTGACCACGCTAGTTTGGGCGTGCGTTTGAATTAGCCAGCATGATATGCCTTGGCCGATCGGGTGAGGGAATAGATGGGTCCACGGTGGTCATGCTGGTATGACCGGACCTGCTTAATCTAATCTTGGACCCTCCATTCGTGCCGGAGAAGATGGACGCTCGTGATGCTCAAAACCCTAATTATGGATTTCAAAGCCGTGCGTCACCCCTTGTTTGGGCGCACGAATTTGTTACGACCAAGCATGGTTGGTCTTGACCGGTTGGTCAAGTGTGTAAGCGGGCCCTCGGTGATTGTGTTGACATGCTCTGGGCCCTTTGAGTTTACATCTACACCCTCCATCTATACTGCGAAGATGGATGGTTGAGACTGCTTTTGCGACACATGTAATATGCCGCAAACCCTAATTTAGGGTTTTCCGTCCATACCGCTTGGTATGAACGTTTTTTTGGCAAGCTAGGCCAATGGCCGACCATGCGGGTCGGCAGTGGGTATTCCATACCTGCTTGGGGGTGATGGAATTGATCTGGGTCATCCAATCATGCTTGTGGAGTTGGATGACTGCGATCATATCCTAATGATACTTGTCACCTGATGCTCAATCGGGCTTGTATAACACACCGAGAGGGGCTCAATCGGGCTAGTATAACACACCGAGAGTCACCTGACGGGTATTTCGTACATGGTTTCATTATAATGCTTGGAGGTTCGTGTTGCTCTGTAAGAGTAACACTCGGCCATGCCGCACCGATAATGAGTATAGGAAATACAAGGCCGATTGCGCATTAATTAATAATGCTAGAAATTCACAGGTATATGGGATTGTTGCTACATGCTCCAACCTGGATGAATTTCGTGTATTCATAGAATGGGATTGTTGCCACATGCTCCATTCTAGGTGAATTAAGTGAGGGTGTATCCAACACTTATTAATGGCTTTATCTTTTACAAGATGTCAGCGCATAATTTTCTGGTTTTTTACAACTTTAACCTTAAATGAAAATCCACCATCAACAAATTGTCATCAAGTTGCTGATTCAATGTTATATGTTCGCAGAAGCTGGAGCAAGGTTTCGAAAAAGAATTGAAGAACTTGAATCTGAGAAAGAGCAATTTGCCAAAAATCTTTCTTCTCGGGATGATAAATACTCTAGGCTGAAGAACCAACTAAAGATCACTGTCGCGAATTTTAAGAATGATGTTATTCTTTTTCGCTATCAAACTATTGAGATGGTCTCATGATGACAATAACATCCTCAAGAAGTACCCTTGCCTTCTTGATGAAGTCCCCCAAAATATGCCTTCTCCGGATATTTCGATAGCGATGCTAGTGAAGAAGAAGAGGAATCTGATGAAGATGAAGAAGTTGAAGGATCTGGTGAAGATAATGAAGAGGAAGAATCACATAAGAAATAATTTTATTTTCCTTTTTCTCCTTTGTAATATTTGTACAATCATTTTTTCAATCTCCCATCTTTGGGTGTATTCTGTTGCCGCGAATTTCTTGAGTCTTTGAATACAATTTCTATCTTTCTTGTTTCTTCCGGCATATAAAGGGCAATTCTTTTTTTGCAATATGGTTAATCAATATATGCGTAAATCTGTCATATGAAGACAAATAACATGTTCTTGTTCATTCCCATACTTGCCTCTGTTATTTGTATTCGAATGGGAGATTAAGCATAATTTCGCAGATATTTTCTGCTGAACTTTATCATTGTGACAAGATCGCAGGACGTCCTTACATTTTCATATAATGACCCATTGATCTTGCCTTATCATTTCTCTCGTGTGGTCTTATTTTGCCTTCCTAGTTAAAGGTCTTATTTTTCCACCTCTCATTTTTTTGCGACAAGATCGCAGGACGTCTTTACACTTTCATGTAATGACCCATTGATCTTGTCTTATCATTTCTTTAGTATTATTGCCTATGCAGGATATTTTTCTTGCGACAATATGACAGGCCTAAATATCCTTGTGAACGTAAAGCCCCATGACATTGTCGTCTTTGCGACAAAATCGCAGGACGTCTTTACATTTGCATGTAAGGACCCATTGATCTCGTCTTATCTACTCTTTTGTATTTTTGCCTCTTCAGATTGTTGCACAAATATGACAAGCCTAAATATTCTTGCGAACATAAAGTCTCATGACATTTGCGTCTTTTTTTGACACTATCACTCCCTAATGGAGGGTGCCGCCTTTATCTTCCCCCGGTTGCCCCTTCAAGGAGGCGTACTTACGCCATACAAGGCTAGCTCCTCCCATCCGGTCTTAACAACAACCCGGCTTGTTTTCGCAGCTCTCTTATCCCTTTTGCCTATAGGGCTTATGGTTACGAGACTACACCCTAAGTGGAGTTTTCTTCGGCCGAGTGCAGCATAAGTCGAGACTTGCCAAGAATGGCCGAGACACTTCAAATGTCCCAGGCACCCTTGGCTCAACCGTGTACCTCGGCGCCTTGGTCAAATGCTGACTCCTTAGAAGAGACCCCGGTCGTCCAATCTAAGTCACTAGCTTAGATTGAAAATCCAAGGTATCTCTCCTAGATGGGTTTTATTACCCCCAATCTTCATGACTCAGTTCCGGGGCGGTGTAACCTTTTCCCTAAGCCACGCTACATATACCCCTTACATGACGCACTTTAGGTACTTTGCCTCTTACGAAATTTTATTCGCGAACTAGGGTGTACGCCATGAAGGTTCGTCCCATTCTGATTATTTTGTCAATTCTTTGTTATATGTAATATAGGTACCGCCTACTATGACGCACTTTAGGTATTTTGCCTCTTGCGAAAATGTGTTCGCGAACTAGGGTGTACGCCATAGTAAGTTCGCCTCTTTCTGACTATTTTGTTGATTCTTCTGCATATGTAAGATCTTTTGTAATTTCACAACGTATTTGCCATTTGTAAAATATATTTTCTTCTTCTTCATATCAACTCTTACACAACTCCATTTTCGCCATTCGCAACATATTTGCCATTTGTAATTTTTTTTTTTTTTTTTTTTTTTAACATACACTTTTCTTTCCAATTTCTACTTCATCGATCAATAAGCACATTCAATCTTTAGGCCTTTTACTTTTGCTACTTTCTGCCTCTATATCTTTGAATTTTTCTGTTATTTTCCCATCTCTTGCGATATTATCACCACTTCTTTTCTTCAACAAACATTGATCTCGCAGCATTTCTTATTCTCTCCATTCCATGGTATCTACCATCAATCTTTCACTTTTTTGTTTTTCACTGATGTTGTGTTTCCAATCTTTCTTCTTCGCAGCTCTTTTTCTTCTTCAGATTCTATGTCAACTTCATAACACCTTTTCCCTTCTATCCAATCTCCTTTTATGATGCCAATACCAGTTGGATGAGGGAATTTGATACATTAATGAAAAGTCGATGCTACACCTAGAATCTCATGTAACCAAGGTCGCCCAATTAATGCGTTGTATGGTGATTCCACATCAACAACACAAAATAAAATTTCGAAGACAATCCTTTCAAAGGGAATTCTCATATGAACTTCTCCTTTAGGCTTATTTGCATAAGTACCATTAAAACCATAAATTTTATAGGTTGAAGGTATCAAATCGCATCTTTTCCTCCCATGGTTTTGTAGGTATGATAAAAAAGGATATTCACGAACTCCCGGTATCAATTAAAATTCTATTAATTGCCCATGAGTTTTCCGCTTCATCATCTTCATCATCACTAGGTTTTGGGTTAATCTCCAATCTCACCACCAATGGGTTGTCATGCATTTCTCCACCTTCAGGTACTTCTTCCGCGGTAAAAGAAATGATCTCGCTTCGCCATTCTTCCAGCTTAAGACGTCTTCGCGGTGTTCATTATTTCTTTATCATTGGCATCCCTTGCGAAAACCCCCGCCGAGAGTAATCTCATGGAAATCTTCAATTGTCTTGTATGAATGTACAATAGAGTTACAAAACAAATTTTTGCTTTTGCCCCAACTTCTATCACAAATGTTTCACGTTCTTTTGTTGTGTTCTCCTGTGAATTTCTCGGAGGAGGTGGTAATGCTTGAGGTTGAGCTTTCCTTACTAGAAAATGATTTAATTTTCCCTGATCTATCATCCTGAGAATGATTCTCTTTATATTTCTGCAGTCATTTGTTGTATTTCCATGGAAATGGTGATAAGAACAAAATTCATGGCTTCTCAGGCTTGGAGGTGGCTCCTTTCCCATGTTCCATGGTGTTGGTATATTTTCCATCAAGATTATAGCTTCCCATATTTTCTCCACCCTAGCATTCAGAGGTGGCATCTCGATTTCTTCCCATACTATCCTGCGGCTTCCTTGTCCCCTATGATAATTTTTCCTTTGACCTCCATAATTTTCTTGCGGCTGGTCAAGTCTTTGAATTTTGTTATTTCCACCACGGTTATATAAATTTCTTTATCTCTCGTATTCTTCTTGTTCACGACTCCCCATAGCTACTAGCTTCTGTTGATTATCACCCATTATCAACTCTGGTTGTCCTTGCGAGGTGCTCGCCACTGTATTTATCAACTTAGGTAACAAGCTTGCATTTGCTGCATTTGAACTTGTGTTCGCAAATCGGGTATGATTCCATCTCATTTTGTTTTTCCTCGAGAGCAATATATTCCTCCTGTAATTCTCGCAATTTCGTCATCGTGATTGTGTTCTTAATTCTAAAATTTGAATGTATAATGATTTGTTGCAACATAGCATTAATGAATGATAAAATGAGATATCTCTCGTCAACACGACCCGCCATGTCGCTACATATTGTCTTCCACCTCATGGTCAAATGTTTCAAACTTTCAACAACCCTTTGCTCTAATCCAAATACATCTTCAATTCCAGGTCGCGAGAAATTGTTACTTATGTACGCCCTAAAAATATAGCCCGTAAGTTATCAAGGATGCTATAGTATTTTTTTGGCGTGCCTTCAAACCATTTCAAGGCTTCTCTGTTAAACTTGATGCAATGTATTTGCACAATATAGCGTCATGATTTTCCCATTGTAACATACATATCAAATAAGCTTTGATGTGTTGTATTGCATAAGTTGACCCATCAAAAATGTTTGGTTAATGTAGGCAAATTGCATTTTGGGGGTATTCCTTCTAATTGTATTTCCATTAGTGAATGTGGTTTTCGTGACTTCTTCTATAGCTTCATCTAATTGTCTCCTACCTCCTTCTTTCTTATTATTTAACATTCCTCTCATTTCCGCTAGCTCTTTCAAAATTTGTTCATTTGTACTAGAATTAGCTTCCATCGGCCTTTTAACTCCGCCTCTCTTCTTTTGCGTTCATATACGTTTTGATTCTCTTGATCATCATTTTCTTCTCGTCTTTCTCTCGCGATCTTCTCTTTTTATTCCTTTCATGAATTCGCACACCATTATATCTCTCATTTTCTCCTCTTTGCCGTCTTTCGCTTCTCCTTAGTGTTCTATCGTATTCTTCATTGATATTAACATTATTGCGATTACGCTCACGCCTCCTTTCTCGATTATCATGATTGTTTTCGCGAATTGCCTCTTGTAGTTCTTGTTCTTCCATTTCTCGCTCTTAGTCTTTCCCTCTCACGAGCTAAGATGTGCTTGTTCAAGATAATGTCTTTCAATTTCATACTTGAATTGCTTCTGATTTTGATCGGTTGTCAATCCGTCAAAAATAATTTCACTTTCTTATTCACTAAATTTAAATGAAGTACAAAGTAAGGAAGAGTTCGTATCCACAGAGAGGCAATTGTTGTTGTGCGATTTTCAGTTTCTAAGGTAACCAAGGGGGGATGTTTGTTGTTTTAACGAAATACTAAAGTAAAAATAAAATAGATCAAAGCAAATAATTGGAATAATCAATAAGGAGAAGATATTGGTCACGGGATAGTATCATTCACAAACATGTATTTTCATCAATGATTAGAATTGGTATTTTAATCTCTCATCTACTAATAGTCCTAGGATACCTTGATCGCAAGTCTATCCCACTAATTCCCTGTTTTCATCACATCCACATTAAAAGATGCATATGTGAATTCTTCCTAGAAAGCAACCTAAAGTGTAAAAGCACAATTAGATTTAACTCCCTAAAAGAAATAAGTTCTATGGAATAAGACTAATCAATGCAAACGAATATGTAAAAGCACTAAACGTTTTAACAAAAGTTATGATTCACTTGTGACTAGTAGGATATATCACTACAAGCACTACCCACAATTATGCTACTTAGAATCAGGGATAAACAACTTTTTCGTATTGAAAACCCTAATATAGCTCTAGAGATGAATGTAAATCGGATTGATTCCACTCAACCAAACAAACTATCAAATCATATAACACTATTAATTGTGAATCACAAACAATAAAATATTGAGACAAAACTAATTCATTGAATCATATAACATATTGAGAAATCAACTTTATCCCATAACCAATAATATTTGTTTAGCTACTCATAGCTATGGAGTTCATCATAAAAATATTAATTGAAAAGAAGAAGATGAACAAAAGCAAACCCTAGAAGCGTAAACAAAACCTGGCTCTCCAAAGTTCCAAGAAAATATGTGTTCTCCCAAAAGTTGTAGAAGTCTTCCCTTTATAGCTTTTCTCCAACTTCTAAAATTAGGTCTTCATAGCCCAAAGCCCATGTTGTCCACCAAGCCCATGTGTGTGCAAATACCCATATAGAAAATATACCCCAAAAGAGGTCGCCGGAAATCTGGTATTATGGCCGGAAATTGGCTGGAATCCGGCACCGGAAAATATCTCAGGTGACCGGCAAAGTCCGCCCGGTCACCAGTCAACGAGTTGACTCGGGTCAACTGAGTGAACTCACTGAGTCAAACCGACCGAGTCAGGTGAGTCAGGATCAAGTCAGCATCTTACTCAGCTGGATGGGCTGAGTGGCCAAGGTCAGAGCCATTGCAATCTTGCACATGCCATAAATTGTGGTGCACAATCATTGTAGACCAACTTTCCTCAGAATGTCTCAAATGTCTCAAGCCACCTGCTCCACCAACTCTCAAACCCATTTGCGCAATAACCTCCTCGCAACGAATCATCATCGACGCTCTCTCCATTGCTCCATTCTCGTGCCACCATACTAATTCGAGTGACTTCATTATCATCCATCCCATTTTTAGTACTCGTTGAGCAACAACACTAAGCAACACCATCAACACCACTTAATCAGCCAACATCACTCCAAAGATTCCCTTCTAGGCCTCAATGCCACCGTAACCATGATACCACGGGCAAAACTCCACAAACACATCCACTTCCTGCAGCCTTCACTCATAACCCATTGTTTCTTCTCTGCAACAAAGAACATCAAGCTAGCCATTGCATTAACACTAACTCATTCTCTTGTGTTCGGACTCCGCCCGCATGCTTAAAGCCATCTCTTACACAAACTCACCAATGTAACCTGCAATTTCCCTTTCCAGCATACTACATCAGTTCTAGGCAACCTTAACCACCGCCATCACTTCAACACCAGCTCCAATATTCTCCACTCCCAAAGACTGTGAGTCTATCCTTGCATCTCGGTTCAATATCAAACCTTCTTGTTCTTGTTCTCAACCGATGCGTAAACTCGACCCATTCCTTCCCCGAGCTTCACTATTCCAACTCCATAACCGCATCACCATCTTCTTCTCGGTTGCTTTGCAAACATACCTAGCATCAGTTTTCCATTACCTCCTTCCTTGCCAAACTCTCAAAATCAACAACAGAAACACACCATTTCCTCCCGCAAATCACAGCTCATATGCACCAAAGACCAACTCCCATTGCAACTCTCGCTTTTCACTTTCTCCGTTCGCGAATCATCGAGCCATGGCAACATCTCCAGCTTTCGACTCACAGACTCGAAGTTTGAATGCCAGCTCCACTGCGGCAACACAAATGCACTTCAACCAACTCATACTTATACCACCAATTCCATCACAGCCTTTGAAGCCCAAACCCAACAGCAGCAACCTCTTAACCGAGTCTTAAGCTATCCTATTCTCGTATCACAATCCTGTGCCAGCACTTTCTCAACTCGCATCTCAATTTCACCTCAAACGCCCGATGCAACAATTGCACATCCATTGTGCTCACTGCACTCCAAGCCAACACCCGAGTCACTTGCAACTCCATCATCTTCTCTTTCCTCGTATCCTATACATACATCTATCCTCCCCGCAATCCCATTGCATCTTTTACAAAGATCAGCTCCTAATTCACTTCCATATCCCGCTCCTTCATAAACCCATTGAGCCAAACATCTCATCCACCAACAAGGCTCGTTACTCCGCAATTCCCTTCATCAACAGCTGTTGATTCTTCTAATGAGCAACACCCATCCTCTAATTTCAGATTCTGCAGCACAATATGTCCTCAGCTCCATCACAATGAGCTATGAACTCATCTTAGATTACATCCATCCCACCACCACCAACAGATACCCATGAACAACTTCAATTCATTCATAGCAACAACACATCCACAAATTCATACTTCCATCACAAAACCTAATTCTGAGTCATACCCATTCTTCCAATCTTCTCATTCGACCCCAGAGCACAACAAAGAAACCCTAAGTCTTCTTCCCTAAATTCTTCGGACCCACCCGCCACTATAATTTCAAATCAATCACTACCACCACCTTCATTACCCACTCGCTTTCTTATTTCTCGTTTAAGTCTTCCCAAAACCAAGAGTAATCTCCCTGTAAATCCATAGCAACAACAACAGCTTGAACTACAACCCATCATTGCAAACTCAAATCCTAGTTGAACCCTAGTTTCTGTGAAACCCCAAATCAACAACAAACCCCATTTCAAATCTCAAATTCACGCATCACCGATCGAACCCGAGTTATCATCCAATCTTCTCAATCACATCAGCAGAAACTTCTCCCTTGTTCGTCTGGATCTGATTCATCATCAGCAGCTTCATTTGTTCTCTTTTGTGAATTTCAGTGAAACTTGTAATGAAGATAGACACCAATTCTCGATCTTAGAGTTTTGTAGGAATAGAAAATGGTACATCCATCCAAAGGTCTTTGAGATAAGGGGTTACCTTAAATGGCTTTAGGCACCCAAAAATAGGAAAAAGGCCCCTCAGCTTCTTGCATGGCTTGTCGGTTTCCGGAACCGACTACCTATTCACTTCTTTGCTCACCCTGTAGCTAGCTTCGCTCGCCCGTGAATTGGTCTTTTCGCTCTTTTTTCGCTTTAATTGGGTGATTTCTTCTCCTTTTGTTCTCTTTGACTCCATTGCACCTATAAAACTCAAAAGCAAACATAAGATACATAATTCACACGAAAAATAGCAAAGAAAGCATAAACTCTAGATAGTAAATACGGTGTATTCTACACCTATCAAATTCCCCACACTTAGACTTTGCTAGTCCTCGAGAAAATCAAACAAAACACTTTTAAATCATACATACAACTCCGTGTCGTCGAGGCTACGGTCACTTTTAGCATAAATAACAAGCCTTTAAACCCCTAGGTGTCCCCAAAGGACGAGTTATAGTCTCGTGAGGGTTTACTAGAGATATACCCACAAAACCTACTTTTCCAACTTACTAGTTCTCCAAAATGATAGCATCCAACGCGCTAAGAAGACATATAAATTATGTACACTATTAATAAGAAGTTAGACACATAATGAACACAATCTCATCCTTAAAAGTTGAGAGAGAAATAACCATCCCTTCTCGAAAGAAATTCGTGTTCGGAGTGATCAAAAGTCTCGACTCTGCCTCACAAGAAAGGGTTTTATGATATTGCTCTCAATAATAAATGACTTTTTATGGGTCACACATGTGTCCAGGTAGGAATGAAGAGAGAATCCCGTGACACGTTTGAATGGTAGGAAGGTAAAACCCTCCTAAGTATTTTGAAAACCTACATCTTTTATAATTTTTG
>JAJJWW010006945.1:0-64285 GCA_023531295.1 Papaver armeniacum | reverse complement strand
AGATTACCATACAAGTATATGATCATTACCATACAAGTATCCACAAATGATCAGTATCCACAAGTCACCAAAATGATAGTATCCACAAATGATCCAATATTCTGCCAACAGTTGTCCTTGTCCTTTTGGGGCAACTCTATATTCGGTAGTTATATGAACTATTTTTGACTACCGATTATGCTAGGATTTCGGTAAAGAGGCCAACTGTATAATCAGAAGTCAGGTTTTCAGCCACTGCCGGCACAGTCATTTAATTCTCGAGAATAATTGAATCGGGAGTCAAGATAACTTTATTTACTACCGATTATAGGATTTTGGCAAAATCTCATTTTAGGGTTACTCTACATTCTGTAGTTATACGAACTATTTTGACTACCGATTATGATAGGAATTCAAAGAAAAAGACCTAATGTATAATCGGAAGTCATGATAACTCTTCCTTTCTTGCCGATTATAGGCTCAACCAAAATTTAAAAAAAAAAAGAATTTTTTGCAAAATCTCATTTTGGGGCTACTCTATATTCGGTAGTTATATGAACTATCTTGGCTACCGATTATGGTAGGATATTTGCAAAGAGAGCTACTGTATAATCGGAAGTCATGATAACTCTTTCTTTCTTACCGATTACATGCTCAACCAAAATTCAAAAAAAAGGGGATTTTTTGCGAATCTCATTTTGGTCTACTCTATATTCGGTAGTTATATAAACTATCTTGGCTACCGATTATGGTAGGATATTTGCAAAGAGAGCTCTTTGTATAATCGGAAGTCATGATAACTCTTTCTTTCTTACCGATTACATGCTCAACCAAAATTCAAAAAAAAAGGGGATTTTTTGCGAATCTCATTTTGGTCTACTCTATATTCGGTAGTTATATAAACTATCTTGACTACCGATTATGGTAGGATATTTGCAAAGAGAGTCACCGTATAATGGGAAGTCATGATAACTCTTCCTTTCTTACCGATTATACGCTCAACCAAAATTCAAAAAAATAGAATTTTTGCAAAATTTCATTTTGGGGCAACTCTATATTCGGTAGTTATATAAACTATCTTGACTACCGATTATGGTAGGATATTTTCCAAAGGTCTAATTTAATCGGGAGTCAAGATAACTTTATTTACTACCGATTATAGGATAATCAAAATTCAAAAGATAGAGGATTTTATTTTGGGATACTTTATATTCGGAAGCTATATAAACTAAATTTACTCACGATTGTATAGTTATCTACCGATTATAAAGGGTAGTTTGGCCATTAAAAAAAAGGGATTATGGATTAACCTTCCGATTATGACCTATTTTGTCCTTTTGTGTCGCCCCTAATTCTTTTGGGGTCGCCCCTAAAAATGCTAGAAAAGATAATTCGCTAAAAGATTTAAACGAAGACTAGTGAAGCGAATAAGTTAAATCTCTAGTGAAGGAAGATTATGGGGCAAAAAACAAGGACAACTGTACAGACAAGAAACTGAGGTTATCGCCGATATACTAGGATCATTTGTAATGAACATTGGAGTAACGAATTAAAAGATACTCCCTCCGTCCCTATTATATAGGCGGAATATTGGATTCTTTTAGTCCCACTAAATAAGCGGAATTCCAATTCCAAGAAGACTTTTGACATAGATGCCTTTATTTATGTTGTATGAGAAATTCAAGTGAGAATAAGTGAAAGGATAAACATAGGAAAAAACAAGAAAATTTATGAAAACCAAAAAATTTCTTAATTGAAAAGATTTCACCTTCTACACCTATATATTAGGGACGAAGGGAGTAGAATTATGAATTGTGTGATTATTAGCGAAGTAGTTATGAGCTGTAATCCATTTCACTTAACGTATATAAAAGGGAGCTTTAGGACATCGTAATAGGGTTTAGAGAATTTTGTAAGTCAAGAGCGGTATTGGGAAATAAATTGGGGTTTCCGGATGTAAGATCATACTTATTCTATTTCAATTTTAATATGAATTCTCATTTACACAATGTCTTCGTTTGCATCATTTTGGATGTACCTTGGGATTTTCTGCAATTACATTTTGGCGTCCACATATTAAATCAAATAAAAAAAATAAGTAACTATTTGTATCTCCGCAAATCAAATCAAATCAAAACAAAAAGAAAAAAAACTTAATAACCAAAACAGATACGTACAAATATTTATAAGGTGAATCTAACCGAGACCAAATCACTTGGCGCAAACTTCAAATCCTCAAGGGATTAGGAGGGTCAATTAACAGTTGACCAGTCAGCTCATGGTCAATGGACCCCAAATCGTAAACAGACTAACTTGAGCGCCTAACACTAAGGGTCCGTATGACATGCTTAAATTGGAGGTAGCTAGGGATAAGGGTTCAGTGCACTTAAAGAGATTAAGCAAGGACTGCTGTGAGTCTGTGACACCCCAATTTGAGAAATTAGGTCAATTGTCCAAGTATTCTTAAAACATGGCTCTAGTGGACAAGTAAATATTGAGAATGCAGTGAAATGGACACCAAAAATACAAGACAAATATATCCTTTATTTTATTTTATTTTTATTTTATTTTATTCCCGAATTTCTCTAATTTAGAAAATTAATCATAAAAAAGATCATGACTTGCAAGATACAAGTCGGATTTTAATGAAATTATATTTTTGGAAATGTTTTTGTTGGAGAAGAAGTGGCAGTAGTGTTTGTAGTAGTGGCGGGCATTATAAAGTTGATACCGTTAAAGGTGGTGGTATATAATGTTTGGTAAGATTACAACTTAACTGGAAGCATCAAATCTCGATTATCGATTTTAAGAATCATAATTACATAAGCAACCCAAACACTCCGATATTTATAAATCAAAATCTCTAAAGTGATATAATAAATAATATGTTATTTTACATTTTAAGCAAGATTACATACATAAAAGATATACATGCAATATCACTAATTCGATAAAGCTTTAAGCTATGAAAACGAAAGTCTTCACCTACACCATCTCTCCTGAAAAATGAAACCAACGCGGGAACGAGTGAGTACATCATCCCAAAGGGGTACCCAATAAAAACATATAACTTTATAGTAATCACTAATATGCATCAAAGTTATTAAACAACAATAAACTAAAATATAATAAATATTTAAAACATTCAACGATTCATGCATCATGAAGCAAGTGTTACTCTAACCTCGCCAAACTCATTGGATAAGAGACAATCCAAGAATAACCCAAATTAATAGCAATAACATCATCCACATGAAGTGTCCGTCAAAATCATGATTCAGAATATTACCATCACGACCAGATAGTTAGACAAACAAGCATAATATGCGCACGAGTGATTTTCCCAGAACAATATAGTATATAACACCACAACAGGGAGATGTCATCGTGCCAAATAGTATTTAACTGGGGGATGTCAACCTACTAGATAAACTAATATAAAATAATAATACTCAATTGGATGGATGTCGACCTACTAAATAGTATTCAACTGGGGATGCCAGCCTAATAAAATAATACACAACTATAGGGGAATGCTGGCCTACTCGACTTAGCAAGAAGCTTTGGGGAACCGCAAACACTCCTTGCATGAAAATCATACAACGCATATGACACACAAACACATTCATAGGGAACATCATACATGCAAATACAACATAAACATCATACTCAACAATACATGCACAATACATCATGCTTGCAATGTAAAGAAACCTTAATGCTTACAAGAAGGTTATAAGAGTTTCCACCTGATTTGATGAAAAATAACGCATACGTCAAGAATTCCCATATACAAGTCTGTAATACCGTCCCTCATCATCATCTTGAACGTGTAATTACCATCTGAATCAACATGACAATGATACATAAGTGGTTTTTTAGAATACAGTCGATATTCTTTACTCTATCTTAATGTTCTTCCTAGACTTCCATTATCTCTTTCTTTGATAAATTTCTTTGATAGTTCTATGTCCAAATCATCATCAGAGAGGTGGGAAAAATGGCCGGAAATTTTCCAGAAAGTCATCGGAAAAGTGAGCAGAAGCTATCTCAGGCGACCGATCAACCAACAGTCAACGGTCAACTAACGGTTGAATGAAGGTCAAAATAACAGTCAAAGTTAACGGTAAAACTTAACAGTGGAAGTCTAGTCAAATAAGGTCAGCAAGCGGTCAATATATGGTCTTGGTCTTGTCAAAGGTCAAAAGAGAGTCAAAATATGGTCAAATGAATCTGTCAATACTCAAGAATGAGTCAGACAAATTGAGTCGAATCAATCAGATTGTCTGAGTCAGATGCAACAAATCTAGTCAGCTAAGTTGAATGGAGCTTGGTCAAATCTTTGTTCAAGCCACTGGTTCTCGCACATGCCATTGCATCTGTTGCGCCACTATGGTGCAGCACTAAACAATCCATGTACCACAATCTACTATTTCACCTGCAAAATCATCAAACATGACTAGCCGCAATTGCAGCTATAAGCAACGTCTTTACCACATCCAAACTTCCTAATTCATTCATCTTAATCTTCATTCCAAGAAACACAATACCTTCAGTTAACTACAATACTACAACCAATAATCCGCATATATAGAAGCAACAACTTCATGTCTATAAATTAACCACAATTGTTGCTTTGCAACACTCTAACAATCACTAATCAATTTCTCCTCTATCTTGCTATATCAATCAAATACAACTTAATCTCTTTTCCTAGAACTTAATTCAACATAAAACCCTAACTGATTCAATCAATTCATCATCAAATTATCACTATTATCATTAATCTCTCACACGAACAGAGCTCAATTATTCGGAATTTAGATCGACACAGAGATACTTGGAAAGTGAATAGCAAAAAGAAGACTTAGAGAATAAATGGTTTCTCTTCGATATATTTTGGTATAGAACCAAAATACTCCCTCCGTCTCTAAAAGATAGGCAGGTTTGTGTGGAAGTTCACACACAAACCTGCCTATCTTTTAGAGACAGGGGGAGTAGTATTATTTAGGCACTCAACAGAAATGAATATGGGCAAAACATAAATATATCTATTTTTTGAAATAGAGGGAGCCTTTAAAAAGATTTTTGATTGCCTTAATAATCTGTACACACAAAATGATTATTTTACCCTTCATTATAGTTGGATGATTTCTTATTCATCTCTTGTCCGAGTAACGCGTTCAAATAGTCCATTTAGCATAACTTTTCGAGATCTACCCAATAATACCAATTTCATGACCAAAATATTATTTTGATTAATTTCTATTGATTTGTATTCATATTTAAATAATTCAAGTTATTAACGGCTAAATCGTCTCTTGGCCGGAAAAGTTGTATTGATGAACTTGCGATTCCTTATAACTGCATTCAAATGTTCCATTCCCATTAATTGACGAGGTCGAGTTCGAACACCGTAATTGTCGAACGGGCTCCAATTTGAAGATGCTTGGATGTAGTTTAGGGACCATTGTACTACCCTATCAAGAAAAAAAAAGAGAATGTTGGGTGTTTGGCACATACCCATTTACACATCATAACCATTAAACGAAATTCCTATTACCTCCAAAGGGCTACATTGAATAGTCACCTTTTATGTTGTGCATTGAATGCGGTTTTGTATTACACCTTCCAATTACGTACACCGTTGACAAATATTGACTGCTTATTTATTTTTTACGTATTCAGATATATGAGAGTCATGGAGGTTTCTTTTCTTCGTCCTCATGCTCCAAAGATTTTGTTATGTTGTGATGGTGCTTATATGCACTACACCAAAATCAGGATTTTGTCACAGTGTAAACAGCCACATATTCTTTCTCAGTAACTGATACAGCTGTTATAGTTCTTGCGCCAAGTATAACTGTTGAATTTTTACAATCGTGACAATAATATGAAGTTAAATAAGTAACTATAATATTTTTTTGCGAATTATGCGTAATCTAGGAGCTTATGGTTTTGGTTTTGTGGCAAGAAATAACAGGATGAACTTCTTGTTGCAGTTGCTGGTGGTTTAGGCATCACAACTAACTAATTTGCGGAAATAATGACAATTGTTTGTGCTGGTGAGTGGGAGTTAAAACCAATTTTTGGTTTGTGTATCGGGTTTGACTCAACGAATTTAAGTCTAAAAAGTTACCATAGTTCATTGAAGCAAGGTGGAATAAAGCTTGTGATAGTCCAGTAAATTTGGACTTTGAGCATTGTTTCAAGGAAGTAAACTTCACAACCGATAAGCTTGCCAAAAAAGGTGGAGGTTTGGAACGAGATGTTCTCAGATTGTATATTGATAGGTTTGTTTCATTTTAGTCTTCTAAGAGCATCCATAACCAAAGACCAAAGAGGGAAAAAAAGACCAAAATTTGGGTTTATAACTAAAAATTTTGGTGGGGCGTAAATTATAAGTTCCATGGTGGGGCGCATTATAAGTTCCCGCCCGAGAGGAGTAAAGATCATATAAAAAAGTTTATGGGGCGGAGGTATAATGCCCGCCCATTCAAGAGAACAAATATCAAATGATGGGGCTATAAAACATATTAAAAAAAAAAAAAAAGTCAAACTAGTATTTGGTCTTTGGTTTGGTCTTTTCGGTGTGGGCGTTAATTATACGTTCGCTCGAAAAATTTGTTTGGTCTTGGTCCCAAAAATATAGTTTTAGTCGATGTAGTGGGGATTTGGTCGATGGTGGGGCGTGGTTTTTTTACCAAATAAATGGGTTTAGTCGCCCACCTTTGTTCTAAAGTTACTAAAAATTTGGTCGAAAAACCAAGCGCTAATAAAGATCATATACCAGACTAAAACTAAAAACCAAACTATATTTGATCTTTGGTTTGGTCTTTGGTCAACTTTAAAGGTTGCGCTTTGGTGGGCGTAACTTAAAGTTACAATATTAAAAAAAAAACAAAATTGGGCGCAACTTTAAATTGCGTCTGATGATCGGGCGTAACTCAAAGTTACGCCCGAATTTAAAAAAAAAAAAAAAATGGGGCGCAACTCACCAAATTTAGTTTTCATACTGTAGCGTCGCACCGCGGACTAAACCCATTTTTTCAATTTTTTTTTGGTTTTTAGTCTTTGGTTATAGTCTCCCCACTGCAATTGCTCTAATAAGATATATATCTCAGATTTTATTAATTGGGTACATTATTTGTATGTCCCTACTTTTGACACCTAATATATATATCCTTATACAACAATAAATATGTCCCTACTTTTTAATAATTTTTTTCATTTAAAATTAGATTACCTTAATACCCTCACCTATATAATAATTTTCTTTATTTCAAAATGGAACAAATTTCTTCCTCTACCACTTCACCACCACCACTAGCACCACCACCACCAACAACATTCAACTACCATTCCACTACCGTTCAACAACCACCAACTACCAACCGCCACCATCACTAATATTCCACCACCACCATTACACCACCACTAGTCCGCCACCGTCGCCACCACCGCCACCACCACGAATATTCCACCACCACTCGACACCACCACCATTACACCACCACTCCGTCACAACCACCATTACACCACCACCACTCCGCCACTACCACTAGTCCGCCGCTGCCGCCGCCAGTTCAAATATTTGTGTATCAGCAACAATAGTTAGATCCAAATAAAAATAAAATCAACGGTAGAAGTTGATCCAATTTGTGGGATCAACAACAGTAGTTGATCCAAAAAAACAAAAAGAATCAACGGTAGAAGTTTATACAATTTAGGGGATCAACAGTAGTAGTTGATCCACTAAATTGGATCAACAATTAAAGTTGATCCACTAAATTGGATCAACAATTAAAGTTGATCCATGTAAATGGAGTGAACTTGGCGTGAGTCGAACACGCATCATGTGACATGGAGTCAATCATGCTAACATTGCACCACACTTTCAACAGTTGAAGAATTACATCTAAAAACCAAGCATTTAAACTACACACATAATTGTACTAATCTAAGGAAATGAGATCAACAACAGGACTTGATCCATAAAAAATTGGATCAACAACCTTAGTTGATCCATAAAAATGGGATCAACAACAGGAGTTGATCCATAAAAATGGGATCAACAATAGGAGTTGATCCCATAAAAACTAAAGTCCAAAAATATTTTTTACAATGAAGAAGGGTGGAAACACAAAGTAACATTCCCTTTAAAAAGAAAAGAAGAAAAAGGGTGGTACCTTATTAAGATCAACCTGTTGATGCTCGATAATACACAACTTTTGCACATTATTATACCTTGTCAACATTCTCTTACTGATCACATCAACAAATGTACAATGAGACAACTAAGTACATTCAGACAACGTAGATATAATATACAAAAAACTGATTAATGAACAAAGCTCATGAAAGGTGCCCTGTAATCAAATAGCAACTGTCTGTGTAGTAAGTCACTTCACTTTGAGCATTCTGGAGTAGCAGAACTTCCTCCTTTCTGAAAAAGAAGAAAGTAAGTCATTTTACTACATAAATATCATCAAAACTATGACAGACAATAAAAGAAGAATGCTACGTAGCATTCCAGTAGTTTAACAATATTACCTTCGTTATGTATGCATCATAAGAATATAATAGTTACGCCAATTCTCTAAGCACTCTCTCATCCTCACTTTCTGCAAGTTCAAGGAAACTGAAAAAATTATAAGACTACACACACATTAATACTACACAAAGCAATACATTTTATACTAAATATGTTGCTGTATGATTCACTCTAAAGCTTCTCTTACATAATTGGAAAAAAACCAAGGCTCGATAATAATATCAAAAACCACAATGCCTAAGTTTAGGACAATAGCTTTGGTGATTGTCAAATCTTCTTGCCACAAAACCAAAACCATAAGCTCCTAGATTACCCATAATTCGCAAAAAATATTATAGTTACTTATTTAACTTCATATTACTGGCACGATTGTAAAAAATGTCGGAATTTTTTGGGCAATCTGTAACTCAAAAAATATTATAGTTTTTACCAAATTTTTGTGCCAAAAACTAGTATTGATGAACTTGCCAAAAAATATTAACTCAAAAAATATTACTAACAATATTTTTTGCGCTAGACAAGTACTTGCCAAAAAATATTATAGCATAGAAGGCATACATGCATTGTGGGAGCCGAAAGGGGATTCGGCTACCCAAGTAAAAACCACAAAAAAACTACGGAGATCGGTATAACGTTCATAATAATACTATAATCCATCTTACCAACTGTTGATGGTGGTTCTTAGCTTAGGGTTAAAATCGTAAAACCTTGCATATGATGTGCCGTCACTCTGCAAGGAAACAAAGCCATGTGTGCTAACCTCTCCACTGGCATATTTATTGAGCCGCTCAATATACTTACATAAAATTTATCCAGACTGGCGAATCCCAGATGTTCTGTAAATTTCGGCGCCTCACAAAATATTGATCCAATATTTATCTATCTTGTGAGCTGAAATGTGCAGCAAACCCAAAATATTGCCCATTTGAACCAAATATTGCCCCTAATTAAGTGTACTAAATTTGTGTCGCGATGTAATTTGAATATTAGCCCCTTTGAACCAAAACGTACCCTACGATTTAAATTTTATCACTTAAACTAAAAGATGCATGGTATATTATTGGTCACTCCAAATCTGCTCTCAAATAACCCAAATTTTTAAACCACCAAAAATTCTTTTTATAACTTTAAAGATTTCTTGTTACCTAAAAATTGTCTATGTGACCTAAAATATGTACATGATTTAAAATTTGCATTGTCACATGATCATCAACATGTAGGGATTCAATCTTATTTCTCTTTATTGAATTGATAAAATTATAAATGTTCCAATTTTTCTTTGAACAAGATGAGGAATATGGCCGCCCAAAATGCCTTAAAGATAAATTGTGTAAATATTGGAGTTGAAGTACCATAGAATAACTACCAAGTCTTCCTTTTTATAATCAACAAATTCTTAGATATTTAAATAATTACATGAAATAAATATACTTATCTATAAATATGTTTAGATATTTTATATAAAATAATAGTTATATAGCTTTAATACATAAAAATATATGTTTAAGTTATTGGAAGTATCCCTTCTAGAGTACGAGTATCCCAAAGTATCTCCTATCCTTTGTGATAAAAAGAGGGAATACCTTAAATGGAGTATCTAAAATGTATCCTCAAATACTCCCAAATATCGATATTGATATGTCGTTGATACGTCACCAATTTTGTCGTATCCGTGCTTCATAAATTTTAACAAAAAAGCATAACTCAAGATATGGACCTTCACCGGAATTTTATTAGAGTAATATACGAATACTACCTAAAATATGGCTTAGTAGCTTGAAATCAAACCATGCAGACTAAATTTTAATATGGACGCAAAACCTATCGGGCTGCCAATTGTGTACCATGCAAACTTATTTAGTAACTCAAATCTGCATTCTAAACTTAATTATGGGCTCTAAGGTGAGTTTCTAATTCGTCCAAGTTGTAACCCTCGATCTATCATCAGCGACGGATCCAGGATTTTTTTTGTGTCTGGATGGGCTATTTTTTTTTTTTCGTACACCAAGATTGTACTAGTCTAAATAACTGAAAATTATTTACAATGAGAAATACGCTACACGCTACTTAACAATATTTTAAATTACGCAAAACAACGTGTATATTAAAATTAATATTATTATATGCCTTGAAATTTTTAAATGTTATTTATATATATTTGTATGGTTTTCAAATCAAATCATGAGCATCGGGACATTTAAACATCAATTTTTGTTATTGCAAAAGAAAAAAAGGAGATGGAAAGAAAACATCATGTTAACATATATTTTGATATTGGGCTAATTTTTAGTTTATACATGGGCCAAATTTGGGTAAATATTTGGAAACAAAATGACCTAAATTGATCAGGTTGTGGTGGAGTGGAGGTAAGTAGAGGTGTAAAACGTGTTTGTCTTACATTAGGAGCACACGAGTCGCGTGCTTCACGTGCCATGTGCCGTCTTTGTCTTTGGCTAACGATTTAAAGTGTTTTGCCGTGTTGTGCTTTACTAGTCAAAAGCTAGGCACAGCACAGCCCACGGGCACAACACACGAATAAACGTGTCGTGATGTGCCGTGCTGGCACACTTGCTATAAACAATTTGAAATCACTTAATGTATACATTAAGTCGGACATTATCACAAGAATTTAATTAGACAACATATCATTTGAAATTATTTCAAGTAAAAAATTAACAAGTTTATTCAATAAAAAGAAATAGCCCATCAAATATAAAATTGGATTATTGTCATGTAAATTAATGTTCTAGTTAAATAGAGGTGTCGACATTATAACAACGATATTGAAATATATTTTCCAAATATGAAGGTATTATATATGTTGTTATAAATAAGCCAACATAAAATGTTAAAAACTAACTAGAATAGTGACTCTTTTGTGAAATATACAAAAAATGTGATGTATTATGCCTTGTTATATGGTGTATTTGTACATGTTATGACGTGCTTCTCTTAACGTCTTTGGTGGGCCACGTGCTTATCCGTGCCGCGTCTTTGGCTTTGTGCTCTTCGTGCCAATTAGTCAAACCCATCACGTCCCATTTAACTAACGTGTTGTGCCGTCTTGGCTAAGTCACGTCTCTTGTGTGGTCGTGCTCAAATTTTAGCGTCTTTGTCTTTGAAATGGCTCGTCTTGTACAGCCCATTTACACCTCTAGAGGTAGGTTCCATTGTTGACTCTAATTTCTAAGTACTAACCTAAACATAAAATGACATACTTCAAAAGAATTAATCAAAATCAGAAGAAATCATGTGAATATGTCGTACTAATGGGCTAATTAGAAAATTTTATCATGGACTAATCAATAACTTTTGGACAATTAAGCTTGCCTAAGCAAGCTTTTCCAAACTTTGGGGGGCTGTAGCCTACCTAAGCCACCCACATCCGTCACTGTCTATCACAGCATCTATTTGCCAGTTTTATATTTTGTGCTAACGTATTTTGACTCCGTGTTTGCTTTACCGCTTCCTCATGTGATTTTTTTCCGCATCAGGACTGAAAAATAGGTGAAATTCTGCGTCTCCCCGACGTCCTAGTCAATTCCAAAACATAAAAATATAATTAAAAGGATAAAATATAACTTAAAAATAATACCGTTCATATATGTGTCTGAAATGATGATGTACATGACTGCATAACGAACGCGGTTAGAACAATTTTTGGAATGCACTATTACTCTATTAATGCGTTTCAAATATCGATCGGTCGGGTTACCTTCAAAAAAAAAAAAAAAAAAATCGATCGGTCACTTGGACTCATGTTAACTGGTCAACAACATTATCTTTGAGCGTCTAGTAAAAAAGACCTGTCAACTTGACTCGAAGAGGATTCGTTGACTAAAAAACTTAGGAAAACTTTATTGTGGGGTAAAATTGGTAAAAAGATTGTCGCAAAAATCCAAAACATGGCTTTTGGAATTTTTGATAAGGAATAGTAAATGCACGGAATTGGACCTTTTTTTCAAGTCATTTCCTTGCAACTAGCTCTTGACTACTTATCAGTCGAGTACTGAATTCATCATGTCATAAAGAAAGTAAAGTCCGTTCACAAATTAAGCATTTGATGCTAAATTGGGGAATATCAAGCTTGGCTTGTTCATTTACGAGGTGAGCTCAAATGTGGTAAACATTCTCTTTCCGTTTTAAAACATTTTCTTGTACGTTTTTATCTTCATATACTTTTCAATTGGCGACGGCCCATCATCAGATTCGAATGAACTTTGATTAAATATATAAAGGATTAAGAGATAGCTAGTCGTCACATTTTTGGATATTTAAGCACCCAATGAAGTCTGATAGTCTGATCATAAAAAAGTTGAAATAAAATGTATTGGTAGGGTGTTGGAGGGAACTGTAAATAACAAATCTCTAATGGCAGGCCGATATGTTAACTCTTGCATACAATTAAGGGCAAAAATTTATATACTTGATGCGTTTTCTTGCTAGAAAGGGTTCAACTGTGGATTGTCTCGTTGGTTTATTAGGCAATCAACATAGATCTACATGACAACCCTATTGGCTCTTGGAGAGTATGCTTTTGCTTCAGATAATGAATTAAATGGTCTCAAGTTATTGGAAAGTGATAGAGTGACCGAGGTTTTCTCCCGCACTGTATCCCGAGAGCCAATCCAACGGCTTTAAAGCAGCGGTCTCAGCATCGGGATAGGAGCGGTGGAATGTGGGTTCTGTTTTTTCTCTCTTGCGGGATAAGATGCGGTAGAAACGATCGGGATATATATCATTTCCGCAAGTTATTCAACTATTGACTGAAAACAACTTTTATACAACTTTTTAGCACATAATTTATCGTAATTATCTGAAGCAGGGCCGCAGTTAAATTTTTTATTTTTCCTATTACAAAATTTAGTGTTTCTACCAAAAAAACTTGTACATTCTTAGTCATATATAACATTACCATCTATTACTTTGAAAATCAGCCGTTGAAAATAAAAGAATTTTTAACCGTCATATAAGATTTAAAGACACTTAGATTTGTTATTTTTGAATGCGTTAACGTTGAGCAGCTATGTGGAGTTTTGTAAGAAAAATATATTCCCAAAATACATTTGAATCAGCCTAATATTGATTAAAAAATTTAATGTCCAGAATATGAAATATAAAAATATGAATGGATCCTCCCGCAAAGTGTGAGTGGATCATTCCTCTTTAAAATTCTTATGTGACCTAAAACATTTCTCTAGACCCAACATCGCACATTTACCCCGAAAAGATTATCCTGATACAAAATGTATACAAAATGTATTTTCGATTTTGGAATATTTTCAACTATCTTTATCCAAGGAAGCCCCCAACGACAAAATTGAAATCATTGTCTTTCGATTCCAACGGAGAATCATCTCCTCCTACTCGCGTCATTTAAACTTTCTCTCGTTTTCTTCTTATAAGCATCATCGATGTTTCTTGGTTGCATAATAATGATCATTTATTGACGTGCGATATGTGTGAGTTCCATTTTCAATTAGTATTTTGTTATTTATGCGTGCATATGTATGAGTTCCATTTTCAATTAGTATTTTTTTCACGTTTTTTGGGTAGATACGATCATGTGTTTTAATTGTCTCTCATTCATTACAGAGGTAAAATACCTATAGAGTTTAGAGTATAGCGGATACCAGAATGCTTGAGACACCCCAGGGATATAAAAGGGACTGATAGCTATCCTTTGCTCTTTTAATCTTATTTTGTTTCCGAAAACAAAATAATAGTAGCAAGTATACTAGACATTCAAGACAACCTAAAATGAGGTCCAACAAAAAAGTTAAGTAGCAAGTAATCTTGAGGTGTTGGAGTAAACTTTAGTAACGCAACCCAGAATAACTTTTGTTGCTATGGCATCTATTACGCCTTCCCACTTGGCTCATCTATTCAATCGGTACCATAACTATTTAAGGTCGAGATGGTAATGCTCAAGATTTGGCTATTTTGGAATGTCAAAAAAGTGAATAACGATCAGTTATACATAGGTTAGGTGCCAGCTATGGCAAAGAAAAGAGTCATATGGTCCATTTGGAAGGAAATGAATCATCGAGTTATGGCAAACAAAAGACACAGAGATGCTAAGACCATAATCAATGAAGTAAAGAGATTCATCTACCATTGGGATTCAGTGAAGAATTGGTTTAAGGATTATACATTCAGAGACTTAGTCCTCAGCTTGGAGGCTATCATGTCACGATTCCTTTCTGGATCTTCTCTCGTTTATAAATTTGTAATCAAGTGGGCTTGAGCGTTTGGGCTTGAACTTTTTTCACTTTTCAATTAATAAACAATAACTTTTCTGTTTTAAAAATAAAATAAAATAAAAGGTTATCGTTTCACGTTAGCAAACGGTCCGGGCATTGATCCACAAAAAAAAATGGTTGGTTTCGATTAAATCCGCGGATGATGGGCCGATAAACGATAAATTTGTAATCAAGATCATGTGTTTTAATCATCTCTCGTGCATTACACTATTACAGAGGCAAAATACCTTTTGAATTTAGAGTGCCAAGCATGTATCATCTTCATATAGCGCGACAACCATAATGATTGAGACACCCCATGGACATAAAGGAGGTGTTGGCTAGGGGTGAGTATTTTGCCCGTAATCCGCCGATTTAACCGGGACCAACCGTTCATTTGCAGATAGATGCCTGGACCATCCGTTAATGGGTTGGATGCGGATGGAATTTTATCGGGCCCGGATGCAATTTTGAAAATTCGTTGGACATCCATATCCGTTAATTAAGTGCGTTTATATAGTTCTGTAAAATACTATGGGTCATTTAGGTATTCTTAAGGTGTTTACTTGGGGTGTTGTACATGGCATTTTTATCTTCCTATACATATATAGGATATATGTAGGTTCTATGAGGAGTCATTTGTGTTGTCTTTATTTTCTTTATTATAAATTTTAATTAAAACAAATCCATTGAATTATCCGTATCCAATCCGTCCATCTGTGTATCCATTGGATGCAAATTCGTTGGATATGGATTGGATGCAGATGCCGAATTTGAAATCCTTAATGTATTGGATTGGATGCGAATAGGGTGAAAACCAGTCCATACCGGCCCATGTTCACCCTTAAGTGTTGGCTATCCTTTAGTCTTCTGATTGGGCCGACCGACCGCAAGGCCCAAAGGGAAGAAGTCCCTTTTATGGCCACTTTTCTGTTCCTTTTTTTGAACCTTTTTTTTTCTAGTTTGTCTCCAAATACAAATTAATACTCCCTCCGTTACTTTTTAATAGGCTGATTTGGTTTTTTGAGAAAATTAAGGAAATTAAGAAAACTAATTATTGAAAGTGGTCCTCATGACACTTGTCAATAAAAGAAGTGAATTGAAATGGTCACATGACAACATCGTGAAGTAAATTGAAATGGTCCACATGACACTTGTCATCAAAAGAAGTTAAGAGAAAAGTGGTCCCTAAAAACTAAAGTAACATTTGACTTTCCCGATTAGAAACCAAACATTTTTTTCGTAACATTTATTTATAAACCAAACATTAAAAAGTAACGGAGGTAGTAGTATCAAGTATTCTAGACATTCAAGACAACCTAAAATAAGGTCCAGCGAAAAATTTAGGTCCAAAGTAATCTTGGGGTGTTGGAGTGAACTTTAAGGAATAAGAAAATAAGCAGGAGTATTCTTGTGGGAATTTAACTGTTTAGAAAAGATGTTTACCGTTTAGAAAGGAAATTAAAACGGTGGATGTATCCTCAAAACACCAACAATTCTAGTCTAATATGGGGAAGAAAATAATTATTTCCGTAAAAATATCGGTTTTAACAGTCTTACAACTAAGGATATATGCTAATCCGGAGAGGCATGGATGTTTCTCAAAGCTGCCAGTTTTCCTCCAACAATGAATCTGCCAATCACTTGTTCCTTCACTGTGATTTTGCAGGTAAAATTTGGTCTTACTTTAAATCTAAACTGCATTGGAAATTTACAATGCCAGATGATGTCTTCACCATGTTACTGTCTTGGGAAACCAACATGCCAACTAAACAAGAATCCCAAATCTGGTGTATGATATCTGTTGCCATTATTTGGTGCATTTGGCTTGAAAGGAATGCAAGGGTTTTTCAGAACAAGGCAAGTACAATGGTAGCTATTCAGAATAAGATCATATACACTCTCTTCACTTGATGTCTGGTGTTATAGCGGTTTGATGTTATAAATTGGCCAAGAATGTATTTTGATTCTAGTTGATCAAGGGGTAGTATGTTACTCTCTTGCTTTTTATTACTTTCTTTGTTTTCATTGTACTCTTTGAGGGCGGTACAAATCTTTTGTACCTTCTCTTTTTTTATATTAATAAATCTTCTTCTTTACTGATCAAAATAAATAAATATCGGTTTTCAATGGTCACGACTGCAAAATTGGCTACCATGATCTCTCTAGTAACCCAAAGGACGAAGATCCGATTGATCTAAGGACTAAACTTAGATTATTAATCTTTTTTGGGGCATATCCCATGATATGTGAGGATGAATCTTGTTAAATCTGATTAACTAGGATACTCTATATATCTTGCCTATAATGCTTTATCTTAATTCATTCGTTGCATCTCAATTTAGTCGATTACTGTTTGGCTCATGGAAATTCATAGAGAGGTTAATTGTGCCAGTTATTGTAGCCAAGTTGTCCAAGTTATTTACACAAATTAAAAGAGCAGTATGCCCCTCGAATTACTTCCTGATGAATTGCAAGTTGAGCAGAAGCTATTTAAAGTCGAAATGGAAGTACACTCAAGATCTTGGGTTGTTTTGCAATGTCCAGGGCATAAGATCAGCTACACTAGGTGCGAGTTCCAGCTTTTTCTTTTAGGGCCAACATTCATCTATTTTTCATTTTTCCTGTCTCACATACTAGACTCTTCTAGGTTCTAAACCCGCGACTAATAATCACCCCTGAAAGCTCTAGTTCTCTCATGGGCTGCTGCTTTTGATAGTAGGGTTCATCTAGACTTTACATACACAGTTCACAATTGGAACCTTATTTTTTTGTAATTTTGTTAATTTTCTTACTACCACTGGTAGTTGCTTGTACATTCCTTTCTTCTTAATAAAATCTTCTCTCCTATCAAAAAATAAAATAAAATAATCACCGAAACGTCAGGTCTTGAAAAAGTGAAATCAACTCAATTTTTGACCAAATGCGTGGGAGTGGAAAAATTTGTTGCACGAATACTTTTTATTTAGTGTTAGCACAACCATAAGTAAATTTTTTTTTTTTTTTTTTTTTTTAAGCATAAGTAAAATAGTTGAGTGTGGTAATACCTGCAAAGACGATGAAAAACTTAAATTTTGGAATAATGGGCTTTTCTTTGTATCAATTTGTGCAATACTGTTTTTCTGCGTGTACTTGATAGGTCTCCAGCAACATGTGTTTTAAGTGTCTCTCACACACTACAGAGGCAAAAATACTTTTAGAGCGGCTAACTCGCATATTAACTGAACATTGCACCTGAGGGATATAAAAGCTAATAGCTATTGCGTGCTCTTCTAGCAGATTTGTTTCCAAAAAATTTGTTTATTTTTTGATAGTAAAAGGAAAATTTGTTTATCTTGTCCGATAAGGAAAATTAATAGGTAGTCATTGTTTTTCTAAATTTTCAAGACAACCTAAAACAAGTTCAAACAAAAGAAAGGTTGAGCGTCAAGAACATTCGGGGTGTTGGAGTAAACTGTGTATGATCTGATCACAATGAAGGAAGACTTTTGAAGAGGGAGGGTTATTTTCTTATGCAGAGTATAGTTCAGGAAGAAGATAAACAGAATGACGCTCTCTTGATTTTGTCAGGAGGTTTGATCTTACCGTCTGAGGCAAAAACTTCTCAACTTCTTGACCCCTTATTTCTTTGCCACATCCAATGGTAAGCGATCCATCTAGTTAGATTAATGTTCAAGCTTCATATACTCAGAAATGTGTACCGTGATTTACCTATGCCCTACCCAAACACTGGTCATTCACTCAAAAGGCCAAACACTGTTGTGACTAAAATTATTTCAACTTCGATATTGGCATTGCGATCTGTTATTTGATTTACTGGCGTAAATGACAGTAATGATCCAAAATTTACCTTGTGATTCAAAAACTACTTACCTTGTGATTCAAATTCTATTTGTGACCTAAACTTGTATTACGGCCAAAATTGAGTCCTGTTATTGGGAGGAAAAAATGGATTTGAGGAGGGAAAGAAAATGGTGGAATGTTGGTCAAATGTCAAGTCAAAACCAAACTACAAAAATGGAAATAAATATTTTTTGAAAACCAAATCTACCCTAAGTGATATCATCTTCGTTTCTTTCATGATCTCCCCAAGCACCCGATGGGAACAGGGGAACTGAATTGAGATGCGCGATGATATAACAATTGGGTGGGTCTTAAGTTGATGCTATAAAACATATAATCCAACATACGCCAAGAATATTATCTTGGAATTAATACTCGGGGTTAGTCGTGAGAGAGTTTGAAAGATATTAATGTATTTAAATCCCTAGGGATTTAGAGGGAGTGTATGAGAGTTTAGACAATTTGGGGAGTTTAACTTCAACTCCTCGAGAAATCTCTTGTTTTTTGAGAGATTTTGTTCAAGCACAAAACATCATGAAACTCCTCAAACTCCCCAAACTCCCCCAAATTATAAACTCCCTTGTTTATGACTAACAAGGAGTTTAAGAGATTCTAATCAAATCTCTCACCACTAACGGGGAGTTTGAGGTATTTGTAGAAACTCCCTAGAAATCTCTCACCACTAACAGGAGTTTGAGGTATTTGTAGAAACTCCCCACGACTAACGGGGATTTGCTAACTCCTTGAAATACATCAAAATCTCCCACGACTAACACCCCCGACCGTATTAGTTAGTTGTGATTTCCATTTAGCAATTGGATTCTTGAAACACCATGGTGGTTGGAGGTTTCATCAATCTTTCCGTTAGCAAGCATCATCACTTCAGCTCAACTACAATGCGTTTACAGTCAATATAAAAGTGCTCATGGTTTTGAAGATTTCCATGGCGCTAAGAAGGTATAAAAATTAGGGTTTATAAAAAGTCTGAAGCGTTCGGTTGATATTAGATAAATTTGGGTTAGTTGAAGGATATTATAGATATTTCGGTATTTTTACTAAAAGTCAATCCCTCCTGGTTAATTATAATTCCCTCCTCTTAATCCTTCCCTCCTCAAATCCATTATTTCCTCCTATTAACATGACTCCCAAAATTTTATCAATACATGTAATCCAAATCAACTTGGTGACTTATAATTTTTATCATGACCCGACATATGTAACTGAGAGTCTGTGACTCAAAATCTTTTCCGTTATAATATCACAAAAAGTTTGCAACACGACCATAAATCTACCACTAAGACCTTTGAAGTTTGAAGTGTCCTAAAATCTGTCTAGCACCCAAAATTTGTTACCTGACCTACCTCGTGAGTTTAAATGTGCAGCAAACGTAAAATATGGCAGAATAACCCAAAAGTTGTTGATGCATTGTAAATTTGTGTCGTGATGTATCGTGACCAAATTACTGATCAAAAAAAAAAAAAAAAATGTATCGTGAACCAATTATTATAGTATATGATTGATTGTTGAGATTATATGTCCCACATTGTCTAGGTTATTTAAGATCACCAGGGCGTATAGTCCTTACTCTTTAAAGCCACTTCACTCATTGCCCAATAGTTGTAAGTTGGATGTCTATATTCTAAAATGGTATAAAACAAGCTGATCCTTAGGACCACCCCACTCATTTTTATCGGTAACCAAAACCAAAAAGTTTGTCAATCCTTAGTCTATCCATATTATTAAAATGTTGTAACGTATCTTGACTGGGTGTTTGCTCTATTGTGAATTGGCATCAGTCGAGTACTGAATCCATCTTGTGTTAGTCCCATACAAGTCCGTTCACAAATTAAGCATTAGATGCTAAGCGGGTGTAGTCAAGCTTGGCTTGATTTTCTATGAGGCATGCTCAAATGAGAGCTAAAACACTTTCCTCACGTTTTGAACGAATTAGTCATCACATTTCTTTACGTTTTTACCATCATATACTTTTGAATGTGTTATTATTGGGCAAAATACTTTTTTAAGTGGCGATAAATCATATGAATTTGAATGATTTATATGATAAATAAATATATGAAGGATAAGAGCTAGCAAGTGATAACATTTTTTAGATAATCAAGAATCTGATAATAGATTAAAATATAATGTATTGGTGGGGTGTTGGAGTGAACTGTAGGTAGCAAATCTGTAGTTGGAGAAAGTGCCGTTTTATCTTGCATCAAATTAACGGCAATAGATAAGATAATTGATAAGTTCTTTAAAAAGTAATATTTACGAGAAGTCATAAATCAAAACTGATTTGGAGCGAGTCAACTCTGCAAAAACAGGAGTTAGGAAGGGGAAAAGGACTGCAACTACGAAGATTATGGAGTCTTAGTTTTGCGCTAAGCGTAGGGAAGGATTTGCTTGTTTTCGCTTTTCTGTGTCAAGCAGGCTTATATGGCCTTTATTTTTTTCTCTTTGTGCTGTCATTTTGTTTTGATTTTTTGGTCCCCTGCATAGCCTTTGTTAGTTCTCTTTGTGCACTCTTTTAGTGCTCTTTTTTTTTTTCCCCTTCAATAATAGTATACCTTTTAGTTTTTTTTTTTTTTTTTGTATAAAAAATCTATTGTTTGGACTAGAGGTGTAAATTGGGACGGGCCAGCACGTTTATGGCACAACACAGCACGTTAAAATTCGAGCACAAAGATGGCACAACACGTGACCGGCCAAAGACGGGCACAACACGTTTGTTTAATGTGTTGTCTTGCATAGACAAATAGGCACACGGCCCAACACATCACGCGGCCACGAGTTAGCACATCGGCCCGAGCACAAGACGCGAAGAAAGCACGCCACGTCATGCGTAAATACTACACAATACATCACATTTGATGCATATTTCACACAAAAAATCATTGTTTTAGCCAATTTCGACATTTTATCTTCTGGTATGCTAATTTATTTCTATAATAATACATGTACTAACTAAAATATCTCAAAAATATTTATTTTGGAGAACATCAAATAAGTGTGCTAGCACATCACAAAGATGGCACAACACGTTTATTTTTCCCAAGACAAGACAAAGATTTCACGACACGCCATTTAGCACAAGACAACACGTCTGAATCTCGGATGACCCAGCCCGAAAGACGCTAAGCACGTGACTTCGTGGGCTGGACTGTGCCGGGCCGGCACGTTTTACACCTCTAGTTTGGACCCTTAGTTTTGTTGGGTGCTTTAAAGTTTAATCTATTCTTTTCTTTGCCGACCAAAAAAAAAAAAAAAGGTTGGCTTGTTCTTCTACTAGAAGAGATCAAATGGGCTAAACATTTCCTTAACGTATTGAAGCATTTAATCGTCACATTTTCTTTACGGTGTACCTTCGCATACTTTTGAATGTGTTATTGGGCAAAGCAATTTTCAAGTGGCGATCCATCATTAAATGAGAATGTGTGTATATATGAAGGTTAAGTGCCAGTGTCTACTGTCTAGTGTATTTCTAGAAACTGAGGAACCTAATTCTCACCAAAAAATTATATAAATGTATATGTGGGGTGTTGGAGTGAACTGTAAATAACTAATCACCAATGGAAAAATTATTTATAAATTGAAGTGAAAGAAAATTCATTAATGGAAAAATGATTTATAAATTGAAGTGAAAGAAAATTCATGAAGTGTACAAGGGAAGACTCGAACAAGCGACAAGATTAAGATAACTACAAAAATTATAATTGTTAGAGCAATCAAGATTAAGATAACTACAAAAATTTGTAGTGTTCAACAGATTCGAGGGTTTGAATTACATGAGCAGTTAGCAAACCTCTAATATCACTAATTCAGACGATGTACAACAATGAGAAAAACGTTCACATTGCTCAGCATATATTACAAACACAGTTGAAGAACTGAGCCTGTTCTATCTTCGGAGGAAATTTGCTAAACTCTTTGCAGTCATAATCTCTTTCCTTGTAGATTAATTTCTCTTTATCTGCATGTTATATCTGACAGCAACAACAATCAAAACAGCTTGCTCCTAGTGATCAAGCATATTGAGAAATATTTCCTTTCTTTATTTACTCGATTTTGCTTTTATTTTCTTCACTGAAACCCCCTCAACTTCAGTTCTCCTTCAAAAATGTAACTGCAGAACTTTGTCATCAATTGTATTGAATTTTTTTCTAACCACTTGTAGATGGAAAGATGATATTGTAACTGCAACACGTCGTTTCAATTTCTATGTGTATCTGTTTTTAGGGGATGATGAAATTCTGATTAGCTAGTTGATAATCCTTATAGGGTCACGGGATTAATGTCGGAAAAATCCCTGGATCACTTGTTAGAGCCATTCTATGATCAGGATCATGACAAATATTTCTCTCAAGCATGTAATTCAGCCTTAAATAAAAGAGTAGAATACATTTGGTCACCTATAGAATAGATAGGAAATAGTTAGAAGAATTACATTGTCATAATAACACAAGGAATGTAATAGAAATCTATGGTTTCAGGCACACTCAACAACCAACGAGATCCGGTATCCGGAGTCTATGTATCTTAGTATTTACTAAATGCTCCATCTATCCTTCACTCTCCCACTCCAAAAGAACAGCTGCAAGTCTTGTGCTTATGTCGTCCATAAAGCTTCTCACGCTCTTCTCGTTCGTGATTGTTCTCAGTACAGGCCATCTTTTCACTGCCCTAGGGTACCAACCCGCACAGAATTTTATGTAAAGCAAAGGAATTCCCATAAGCAAGGATCGAGAAGGCACTACCAGGAGAATACTCTTTCCTCCCCAAGTCTTCACGTTTCCTCTCCAGGTCTTCGATTTCTCTTTCAAGGTTCCATCTCTTTCGATGGAGACTTGAACCTGATTCTACCTCTTTCACAGTCGAAGCAACATCCCTAGTATAATTCCTGGTAGAAAATACCCTAGGTCTAGCAGTGGAAAACATCCTAGAGAAAAGTATGGATCTTGCTGCTGCCATACCTGAGGTTCAGGTTAGTGATCGAATATTCCTACAACATGCAAATATTTCTTCTTCTCCGCGCTGCGACCAAACTTAGGGCTTCGCATACACCACCCCCCTTTTAGTAGTTGTATTGCCGAACTAGGGTATAACGAGACCGGCTTTGGGGTGTAATGTGACGTGCTTAGTAAAATATTACTCCCTCTGTCCGTTTTTATTTTTCCTAATTTCTACTTTGGTATGTCCAGTTTTATCTCGTCCATTCTGTTTATAGACATCTTTTCCCTTAAACTATCAAATATACCCTTTATTTTTATAATCATAAAATCATTTTTAATATCCAAATCTTAAATAATATCACCATATTTATGGAAAAAACTTACTCAATATCCTTGTATTAATTGTCATTCCTTTTTTAAATAAAAACATTTATGAATAGTTATAAAATTCCTAATAAACTTCTACTTATTTTAACACTAATAATTTAGTTTTGTTAATAATATAACATTAAATAGGCTAGTCAAGGGCTAGTCATGACAATTTATGGATTTCCTTAATATCTTGACTTAGTCAAAGCGGACTCTTAATTTAGGACGGAGGGAGTATGATTTACAAAGGGGCACCATTCCTAAAGCGGGGTACCATTCATATAAGAAAAACTGATCTTGACCGTCGGATCACTCAAATACCCCCTTATTTTGGTTCCCGCCCATATAAATCATGGTAAGAAACTTTCTACAAGTCCTTACGATCCCGCAGGGTCAGCGGAAAGATCATAATAGTATTCAATGGACATTCTATTTACGAATCTCATCCTTAGTTAGATGCATCGAAAAAAAAAATGATCGTGTCGTCGGTAAAACTGCTAATGCGAGTAGAGATTAGAGCATTCTTTATTGCAATATCTGATTTGGGAGCATTTCACTCTTGCAACCAGTATAACAATATCATTCCTTGAATTTGTTAGTGCAATGATCGTGTCGTCGAAAGGCTCTTTCAATCACATTCCTAAGTTGAGAGTGTCTGATTGAATTTTTCCTTCTTTATTTGAGAGTGACTATGATGCAGGAGCATAATTAGTTTCCTTTCTTTTATCTAAGTTATTTATTTTTATACGTTAGATGATTTTCTTATTGTAAGGGCTAGGATTTAAAGTATCGTTATTTAGGATTCTTGGCTAAGAATCCTAGGATTTTTAACCAAGAAACCAATTAGTATAAATAGGTGATTGAAACTCTTTTATAGGCAGTCTATTATTATTATTATTGAAATATTTCGATTGAGTTTCTGATTAGAACTCTTCTTTTCAACGTTACGTTGAGAACCAAACCACTAGTTTTCTTATTTCTATCTCTCTTGCGCCATAAAGTTTGGTATCGAGCAAAAGAGATCCTATACTTGTCTTTCTCTTTATCATGGTGGACGTGGTGGAGGTCGTGGAGGAAACGGAAATCAACAAGCGAGAGCTTGGCCGAACTTAAGCGGATGGTTCAAGACTTATCGCGGGCTGCTCGAAAGCAATCCCGACATCAACGTGCGGAAGCCGAGATGGAGATTCCGGATGTGCCGTGTACATCATGAATTATCGGAAGGTAGTCATGATGATAGTGATCCGAAAGTGAGGAGAATCCTTTTCACAACCAAGCTAGAGGATTGGAAGCAAGGCTAGTTCAAACCCTAGACTTGAATGGTGGAGGAATCAAAGTTGAAGTTCTGATTTTTTTGGTAAGATGCATCTTGAAGATTATCTAGATTGGGAAGCAAGCATAGAATCTTACTTTGAGTGGAAAACCATGAAAGAAGAGAGGAAAGTTTTGTTCGTGAAGTTGAAGTTGAAAGGTGCGGCGCTTTAATGGTGGAAGCGAGTGGAAGAACAACATGCTCGACAAGCTAAACCTAAAATCGAGAACTTGGGAGCACATGAAGTCGAAGCTGCGTAAAAACGGTTCTTAGGAGGCGATTATGTAGTGAGTTGTATGAACGACTCCACAACTTGAAGCAAAGAGGATTAATGGTGGAAGAGTAGACATCTCATTCTACAACCTTCTCATAAGGGTTGGTTTGAATGAAACTAATGAGCAACTAACCTATCGTTACACCTGTCGGGATTGAATCAATCCATAAGAGATGAGATGGGAGTAGTTGGCTTTTACCTGAGAAGATGCGCGTCAATATGCATTGATGGCGAGAAAAGAGGTTATCACGTCCTAACATGAGGAGAACATAACAAACCGAGCAGTGCATCGTCTCCAAGGAATAATGCTACCGTAAGGAGTGATATGAAAAGTAGCACTACCGACAAGTTTGAGAAGGGAAGAAACTCACGTTTCCAACCGCAAAACAACAATGGAGTAGGTTCATCTAAATCTAACGTTGGGTCGCAAGCCGTTGTTATACTTAGTGGGACAGTGGGCACATGAGTTATGCTTGTCCCTGATCGATGAGTGAACTTATTTGAGGCCGAATTTGAAGAAGAACGCACAGAACCCGTGTATGATGACTATGATGACTATGAAGAAGACAATGTTGACGTTCTACCTGTGAAAGGAGATTGCTTGGTTTTCCAGCGAATATTGGCAGCACCTAACGTAGAAAAGGAAGATTGGGGGCGACTGAGTGTCTTCCGTACTTGCGTCTTTTGTGGAAAAAGGTATGCAATGTTATCTTGGATGGGGGGAGTAGTGCGAATATCATCTCCAAGGAAGCTGTTGAGAAGTTAAAACTACCAACAAAAAGCATCTTAGTCCATACAAGGTTGCTTGGATTGAAAAATAGAGGTATGTACATGTTACATTGCGTTGCTTAGTCAAGTTCACCATGGGTAACGATGAAGAAGATGAAGCATGGTGTGATGTTGCGCCTTATGGATGTTTGCCACATTTTGTTAGGTAGGCCATGGTTATATGATAAGGACATGGTCCACCTTACAAAGGACAACACATACACCTTTCGGAAAGATGGAAGAAAGTTTACCTTACATCCACTACAAGAAGAAATTGATAACATCGGAAAAACACAAAGAGAGAGGTGTACGACATCTCAAAATTTTGAAGAAGAGAGTAAAGATTCGGGGATTATCTATGTGTTGGTTGGAAGGAGTGTGAATGAAGAACTACATGGAGAGTTTCTTTGATTTTTCCAGTGAAATTATTGAATTATTGATTAAGTTCAAGGATCTGGTTGCTGATGAATTGCCAAAGGACTGCCACCAATGAGAAGCATTGACATGTTATTGACTTGGTGCTCGGTAGATCGTTCACTTAGAACACGCCGACTTATAGGATGCCGCCAAAACACATAGCGCGGGAAATTCGGATCAAGTAGAGGAGTTGATGGAAAGGGGATGGTGTGTGCAAGTAAAAGTCCATGTCTTTGTTCGGCACTTCTTACTCCAAAGAAAGATGGTTCATGGCGGATGTGTGTGGACAGTCGTGCAATCAACAAAATTACGGTCAAGTATCGATTCCCAATTCCTCGTTTAGATGATATGCTTGATATGTTAATTGGTTCTAAGTTTTTCTCCAAGTTGGATTTGCGGAGTGGATATCATCAAATCAGGATGTGAATTGGTGATGAATGGAAGACGGCATTCAAGACCCCAGATGGACTATATGAACGGTTAGTTATGCCCTTTGGACTTTCCAATGCGCCTAGCACCTTCATGAGAGTCATGACTGAGGTATTAAAACCTTTATTGGGAAAATTTGTTGTTGTTTACTTTGATGATATATTGATATTCGAAGAAAACAAGAGAGGAACATATCTGTTTCACTTGAATCAAGTCATGGAAGCTCTTGATAAGGAGAAACTCTATGTCAACATGAAGAAGTGTTCCTTCTTGTGTGACAAGGTTGTGTTCCTTGGCTACATAGTCTCATTTGAAGGGTTACAAGTTGATCCTAAAGGTTGAAGCTATAAGGGAATGGCCAACACCACAATCTCTTAGTGATGTCCATGCGATTTTCATGGTCCGGCATCTTTTTCTGAAGATTTATAAAGAACTTTAGCGTTGTAATGGCCCCAATTACTGAATGTCTAAAGGAATCTACCTTAAATTGGTCAAATTCAGCAAGCCTTGCTTTTGAGAACATTAAAGGTATGTTGACGGAGGCACCGGTTCTTGCTTTACCATATTTTGAAAAAGCTTTTGAAATCGGGAGTGTGACCAGCGTCACATGTGGGTGTAGGAAGTGTTCTTAGTCAAGAGGGCAGACCAATAGCTTACTACGGTGAAAAGCTAACGATGCTAAACATCGTTACTCGACATATGACTTGGAGTTTTATGCTTTAGTGCAAGCTATTCGTCATTGGGAGCATTTTTAGCTTGCCAGAGTTTGTGATACACATAGATCATCAAGCACTCAAGTATTTGAACTCTCAAAAGAAACTCAATCCTCGACATGCCAAGTGGAGCGGTTACCTTCTGGGATTTACATTCTCATTAAGGTATAAAGCAAGCAAGTCCAACAAGGTGGGTCGATGCGTTGAGTAGGCGTTCCCTGATCTTAACAGTAATGCATACTCAGGTAACGGGTTTCGAGGAATTGAAAAACCATTACACAACTGATTCATTTTTCAGTAAAGTTGTGGCTGATCTCAACAACTCAGCAACGCACATTCTTCGTCCATACAGGATGCATGAAGGCTATTTGTTTAAAGGTAACCAATTGTGTATTCGAGAAGGTTCACTCCGTGAACATATAATCCAGGAGTTGCATGGTAATGGATTAGGAGGCCACTTGGAAGAGACAAGACCTTGGCAATGGTATCTGATCGTTATTATTGGCCAAAGATGACTAAAGATGTTGGGCTGATGGTGGAAGTAACCATACTCAATTGAAATACTCTAGCACTTGTCATCCACAAACATATGGCCAAAGCAGTTGTCAATCGCAGTTTGAAAATCATCGAGTTGCCTTGTTGGTAATCATGTTAAAACTTGGGATGCCATTATACCCCAAACTGAATTTTCTTATAACAATTCGGTTAACGGAACCACAAAGAAGACCCCATTCGAAGCGACGTATGGATTTCCAACCACAACATGTGCTTGATCTAGTCCCACTACCACAAAATGCTCAGTGAGTGATGATGGAGAAGCTTTTCTTGAGCATATCAAGAAGGTTCATGAGGAAGTGAGGGATTTGCAATTAGAACAAGCAATGATTCGTATGCTACAATGGCTAATCGCCATCGGCGAGTTGAGCCACGAAGAAGGAGACCAAGTTCTAGTACATTTGAGGCGAGAACGGTTTCCTAAAGGCACCTACCACAAGCTCAAGTCAAGAAAGTTTGGACCTTGCAAAGTATTGAAGAAAATCGGTTCAAATGCTTATGTACTAGAAATGCTGAGGATTTACATATCGGAGTCAAATCTTTAATGTTGCGATTTGTATCCTTATGATGGACTTGATGGAGAGATTGTTGAAGTAGGTCGTTAGGTGGCGTGAACTTTCAAAGGGACCGGAAGAAGTGATTGAAGATGTATTGGATATTGAACAAGCTATTTCAAGGAGAGGCATACAATACAATCGAGTACTCGTCAAGTGGTTGGGCAAACCAGCTAGCAAAAGTACTTGGATCGCAAAAGAGGAATCAAGAGGATTGATCCAGAATCTATGAAGAGTATTTGAAAGTTTTTCCACCATGCTCAACTCTTCTTCACCGAGAAGATTTATGCGGGAGCATAATTAGTTTCCTTTCTTTTATTTAAGTTATTTATTTTTATACGTTAGATGATTTTCTTATTGTAAGGGCTAGGATTTAAAGTATCGTTATTTAGGATTCTTAGCCAAGAAACCTAGGATTCTTAACCAAGAAACCCAATTAGTATAAATAGGTGATTGAAACTCTTTTTGTAGGCAGTCTATTATTATTATTAAAATATTTCGGTTGAGTTTCTAATTAGAACTCTTCTTTTCTACGTTACTGTTGAGAACCATACCTAGTTTTCTTATTTCTATCTCTTTGCGCCATAAGACTACCACGTCGAAAATCTCGTAAGGAGCCATAAAACCCTTTGTACGCGTATATGCTTCATCGCACAAGTAATAGTTGTATGGAAAATAATAGTGGATAACAAGACCATATTAGATAAAGTTAACAGAATTTGACCATCTAATCACACAACCACAACACCGTTAAATTCAAAAAGATAACTGATGTAACAACAGTGGTTACACTGCTCTAAGGTTAACATTGTATGAGTTATGCAACAACATAGATGATGATAATAACGCAGAAGGTATAACCACAGTAGTATCTAGCAGGAAATAGTATAAAACATAAAATATGCTACGAATGAATGACGTATAGTTCATAACTAATTACCTGGTGGTGGCATCGGAAAACAAAAGGATCGATTACTGACAGATTCACTCAGTATCCTTGAATCATGTGCAACAACTTCCGATCCACTAACTACGTAAAAAAATTCATATTGATATCACAGATTGCCAACACATTTTGATAACACTCTCCCATGCCACTTCCTCGGAAAGGATTTTCCTTTCTAGTGGACCAACTGCATAAATTAAAATACTATCTTATGCGCCAACAACACCTTTAGATAGACCTCATCTAAGTTTATTGTACTTTTGAATTTGTTCAACAGGTGCTTCCCATGATGGTGTCACCACAATTTCCTTATCAAATTCAAGAACCTCTCGTATACTTTATGGAAGTACTTACTAATTTTTTCTGCTGAGTGCTGAGTGCTGAAATAGATGACGGGCAAGTCTATTTCCAATCGGTTGACTTATAATTTGGAAGAAAATCATCATTTTTTCCAAGAACGATATGCTTGGTGTCGTAAAGATACCTATCTCTCGAAAATGGTCACTAAAGTGCAAAAGGCATTGGTATCCATCCTTATAAGAGTTCGCATGTATAATTTTCTTATAAGAGATGAGGTACATAAATTTTGCCGAACTCTCTTATGTAGTCTTTGTTAACTGCGCTTTAAGAGTATCACTATTCAATAACATCAAATAAAATGCATTCATTTTCCCTGTAACATGACAAGGGAAGAGAGTTATTGGAGTACTCAAATATTCAGGTAACCTGTAAACAATTATGAGAAACAACTCCACATAAGGAAGTGACTGGAAAAGAAACTAATGTGAAAGTCCACTCCCATATGCACTCTCACTCTTTCCGGCTGAGCAAAGACACCAGCAAAACTTGTCGCCCCATCACCTATAATGTTGTAGACAAATAACAACAATAATTAACAGACAGTAAACAACTATCTTTATTTTTCATAAATAAAATGAGAGTGCATATGGGAATACAGAAACATAACAATTCCAATAGGCATACCAACCCCATAAAAACTGGATGAACATTTAACATGACTCGGCATTTTAGGAACGAGATAAATCAATTCATTAATTGGGCCGACCGACCGGAGGGCAGAAGGCCCGTAGGGAGGGAGAACTTTACTATATGTACATTTTTCAAATGAAGCCTAACGAAATTTTTTCAATTTCAGAAAAAGATTGGATTTCTCCCGTTTCCAGTGAAATACCCAGAATACCCTTATACTTAAAAACCACTTCCTTCCATTATCCTCACCTCTATTTATTTCACCGACACTCCCGTTCACCGACACCACCTCTAAGACATCACCGATAGCTCCTCCACCACCAGCAGCGCCAGACCACAGCCGCCTCTAACTCCATCACGGTAGTGCCATAACACCAGCACCCCAATCGTCACAAAATTGAAGTCGCCACCGCCACCCTCCTCCACCTCCTCCAATTTCACTTCCACCGACAGATCCATAACCCTTTTTCTCCTTCTCCGCCAGCAACACCAGCACCCCAATCGACAGAAAATTGTAATCGGATTTCAATTATCAAATCATATTTGAAGTTGCCGCCGCCAACCTCCTCCACCTCCTCCAACTTCACTTCCACTGACAGATCCACAACCCTTCTTCTCCTTCTCTGCCAGCACCACCAGCACCACAATCGACAGAAAATTACAATTGCAATTTCAATTATCAAATCTTATTTGAAGTCGCCACCGCCACCCTCCTCCACCTCCTCCAATTTCACTTCCACTGGCAGATCCACCACCGTCTTTACCGATAGTTACTCCATCACCAGCAGCGCCTCCACCTCCGCCACCACCAGCAGATCCGCCATTAATTTCAGCAAAACACCATCACCGCCATTAAATTCCTGCAACACCATCAATATCACAACCATTACTTTCGTAACATCCATTTTCATCTCCACCACCACCACCCTCCTCTCTGCCTACTTAAGTTCAGAAGTAAAACGAATCAAAGATAATTGCCTGATCCAATCCCATAATACATTAATTTGAATCAACCATTAATGAATTCTCCATCATTCTTTCAGCACCAACATCATTCATTCCTTCACTACCACCACCGTAACCAGGTACCACCAAATTCACCACCACCACCACCACCGCCAAAATCAAATTTATATCCCTAGCGAAACAACTTCCACTACCGCCGGTATGTTTTTACTCATAATTCAATTTTGCGACAACATTAACCCAAATCAACCCTCTGTTATTCCTTCGCCACCAACACCATTCATTTCATCACCACATACATCATCACCACCGCCGTATCCACCACCACGAGCAAAGCAATCATAATAGAAAATTTGAATCAAACATCAACCAAAATAAACTTACTCTCTTCCTCCATCATCATCAGTGAATCATTCACAACCACATACCACTAACGCAAAAAGTAGCAGAAAACAGGTGAAGAAGATGAAGTTGTGGACCGGGTTGATGCAGACAACTCACTGACCTGACTCAAATTGGTTGATGACTCGGTGATGACTAGTAATTTCTCTGTTAACAAAACATTTTATGAAGTTTTCATCTTCCCCGACAGCGATCTTCGATGATATTTCTCCATTACCACCTTAAGGAGGCGGAGCTGCGGAGAGAGCTGACATTGAGGATTACAAAATTAGGTTTTAGGTATGGTTTTTGTAATTGAAAGGAAGTTACCATAAAAGCCCTTGACACATGTTACTCATCTGAATTTTGTGTCAAATTGCTAGGTGTCTTCGTGGACATCTGTGTAGCGAACATTAGTAATTTTGGGTGTCACCACCACCATCTCATACGTATGAGGCTTGTGAAACGGATCCACTTATTTTCTTTATGTATATATATATGGGCTCGTTTTAGGATGATTAGAGCCTCCACAGTCTAAGAGTATGACTAAAAATTTGGTCGAAAAACCAACCGCTACGGATTTGGTCTTTGGTCGGGCGAAGTTTAAAGGTTGCGTCTGGTGGGGCGCAGATTAAAGTTACGCTCGAATTTAAAAAAGAAAAAAAAAATTGGGGCGCAACTTTAAAGTTCGCCTGATTGGGGCGCAATTGATGATCGGGCGTAACTTTGAGTTAAGCCCGAATTTAGAAGAAAACAAAAAAAAAAATGGGGCGCAACTTAAAGTTGCGCCCCACCAAATTTAGTTTTCCCACCGTAGCGTCGCACCACGGAGTAAACCCATTTTTTTCAATTTTTTTTGGTTTTTAGTCTTTGGTTATAGTCTCCCCACTGCAGTTGCTCTTATCGACCAAAATTCGTTAATTTTTTTTATCAAACTTTTTTTTTTGTTCTTTATATATTTTTATAATAGTAAAAACCAATGGGTGATAATACCCGAATTTAAGTTCGAAATACACTGAAAATTTTATCGACCAAAATTTTCAATAACCACCGCTGCAACAACAACTATCTTTCTTCTCATCGGCCCTTTCCACTAGTAGTGGCGATGGTCATCTAGTTAGATGAGTTTCCATTTCAAGTCACTGTGTTAAAGTAAGACCTCACACAGTGTAAGCACCAATCCACAAATTCAAGAAGTAACATTAAATTCAAGAGACGGAGTATTTATTGTTTTTCTAGAAAAAAAAAGAAAGAAACAAAATGTGAAACAATATCATCCTAACTCCTAAGGGCGCCAATCCACAAATAAACAGTTCTTTCTCATCAAGTAATTCCAACATCATAAAAGTCTTTCTCATTTCAAGATTTTGTGCAAGTTTGACCATTCACTAGTCCAGAAGGGTCTATTAATCACGCTTTTAAATGACAGATGAATTATGTGATTAAAATCTTACAAGCAAATTCCGTCATATAAAATAAAAATAGTTGGACCCACCATTTGACGCAGATAAACCGTCATTCTCAAACGTGACAAATTACTATTTGTGTGATTTTACGATGAACCATTAAATTACGGTTTAAATCAGTCAAATATTTTAAAATTTTAGTACGCCCACCACTAGTCTTCTTTTGGGCGCCCAAAAAAGTGGCTAGCCATATTAATGCTTCTTATCTAAAAGCCCAAACACTGGCCTTGGTCACATGACAACAAGCCCAAACACCTCCTTCGTTGATAACTAAATTCTTATTTACCAAACCCTAAACTAAACTATTAGTCGTCCTCCACTCTTTTCTTCTCTTCTCTTCTCTTCTGCCATGGAGTGGTAGTGGTGGTGGTGGTGGTGGTGATACATGCATAAGTTGGTATATATTTTTGAATCCTCCTAAGGGTTTGTTGAGTGGATGAAAATGTTGTCGGTAGAGATTGGCTTTAGGTGTTGGTGGTTGGTGATATTTATATTGTCATTGTTGGTGGTGGTAATTTGATGATAAAGATGGTGCTTCGCAACCGTGGGTGTTATGGGTGGTTGTTGGTGTTTCGGATCTTGACTGTGTATAAGGATTTAGGCTGGGCGGTGACAAAAACCAAGGGAAAAAATTCAATCGAAGGCTAAGCAAGGTGAATTTTGAAACTATGGTCATATGCTTTTAGTTTTATCCTATGTTGTTTAAAGTCTACATCATATTTTTAAAATTTTTGGAAATAACAAGTTCATGTTTTAAACTAAAAGTTTCCACAACTTCCATCCATAATTTGTGTAGTAGGGACTTTACGTAGAAAAATGTCGGAGCGTACTATTATTTTCATCCAATGTCATTACTGGTACATGTATTAGATCTCCCAGTAGGCACTTGTTTTCTTATAATGTTAATTTACTTATTTTTCCGACTTGTAATCTGCATAAAGTTTCAAGTAGGTAGTGTCTCAGTTGTGAGACTATACCACTATTTGTTTAATTGCTTTATGAACATTTTTATCTTAAGCTATGTTATTTATACACACCGTGTTTTAGTGATCGATGAGTACGGTATTTTTATTGTCAAGCAAGTAGCAACATATCCATGCATGGTCATTATGAAGCTTATTATGGAGTTCGTTACGGTTACTCCTTACATTTCAATTATACGGGGTTGCGTTGTCACGAGATGATTTTGTTGTGCTAACATCACTTCGGTTATGTTTTGAGTTCTCTTAACATGCCAGAGAAGAAAATCTTAAAATCTTAGCTTGATGCCAATTTTTCTTCGTTTGCCTTTTTGCTTTCTAACTAACTATGTTGTGTCTTGTTTCCCTTTCTTCGCAGTTACTCTTGCCGTACAATTGGAAGCCCAAAAATGATTCCCGAGTTACGGTTGTTATGATGACGATTATAGATGCAAGACTGATTTCCAAGTGATTTGTTATGCGATATAGATGGAGTACTTGGATATGTTTCAAGAGCTTATGTAACTCGTGTAGAAGAGCGACCAAATGAGAGTTGGATTCGGTTTTAAAGTTTAATACATAATTTTGGATTGCTAAAATTTATTTTTAAAAATGTATTCATGGATTCTATTGTTATGAAATGTTATTTTGCTAATTGATAAAAGGTTTATTTCAATTTGCCCGTTTGGATTCTATTTAATTTTTAGATTTCTTTGAAATCAGATTTTTTTCTTCAGTTCAATTGAACCAAAATAACATTTAAATAGACCAAATCGTAATGCATTTGTAATTCACAAAATACAAAATAACGAATATGAAAATGCCTCAATAACATATGTCAGCTAAGTTATTGTTTTTTTACATACAATAACCGTGGTATTTAATAACAGATTTTGTATGTGACTTTAAGTCACAAATTTTATTCGTCATACTTAATGACGATTTTTATTTGTCATTTAAAGAGTCACACCAAATAAATAACGGTTCGAATAACATATGAAAACCGTGATAAATCATGTTTTATAACAGATTTCACTCGTCATTTATAGCTCTTTTTGGACTAGTGATTACTACACTTCAATCATGCTCCCGATTGTTTCATGCTATTGATGTATACCGGCACGCTCGTAGAGAATAAGCAACCATTTATTTATTTCTAATTGTATAAGTATAAATAGCCAATGCGTTTCAAAGGTTTATAATTATATAACCATTATAACCATTATTATTTTTTTTACTTGTACAATTTCTTAACTCGCAATATACAAATATAACCATTGATGCAACAAAACATAACAATTCAAGAAGAAATTAAATGCATACCTCAATAGAAGTAAGGTTTCAACTCGGGTTTCGATAGAAGTAAAGTACCTCCTGTCGCTTGAATAGAAACAATTAAAAGAAAAATGTATTCCCTACATAAACGGTGCAAAATCTCAGCAAAACTCGATTCAAATTAAACAAGATTATAAACACAAAATTTGTTAAAAAGACCGAAAACAATAATTCTGGGTGAAAAAGACATGTAAAATTTGATATTGTTTAAATGGACGAGAATGTAAAAATAGCCAGGATGTAAACAATTTCATCCTACCCATTTTCAAATACTTTTTCTTATTTTTAATTTACATCAGGATGCATCCAGTTTCATCCTCACTTTTTTTAAGTTTAAGCCAGGATGAATCCAGTTTCATTCTTGTTATTTTTTTTGTGTCCATTTCACCCATACTAATTTTTACTCGTCCATTAGAACCATATCTTAAAAATATTTGGACAAATGACCCATTTTCCTGATTATAAACATATATGAACAACAATTCAAGAGACTTGAAATAGTTAAGCATCAATATTATGTTCTCATACATATATATATCCAAATGTCGTGTTCAAGGGCCACAAAAACGTAATTCATCAAAACTATCCTTCTCATCATAATACGTCACATCTTTGAAACAAGCAATCTTATCTTGCAAATACGAAGAAAACAAACCCTTAGCTCTAAGAACGGTTTATTAGCAACTAAATCAACTAACGAACATTGAAAAACCATACTTTAATGTCAAATTCAAGTATAAAAAATTTATAAACTCTAACAATATGGTGGCATCATAAATTTGGGCATCAATTTAACAAAATTCGATAACCACATTTCATTTTAGTTACTTGATTAACTCATTATTCACTCAACATTTAGGGTTTATGTGATTTCATCCACTACCACATCAAAACCTACTAAAACCTGAAGTGAGTTCTTAAAACTTACGACTCAATAACCTAGGGTTTCAACAAGGAGAAGATGTGATCAAGACTTAATTGAAGAATACAATTGAGACAATTAGCTTGGATAAACATTTCAAATGAATCAAAATTTAACCCACATGATAAGAAAAGATCTGATTTCTATTACACAAATCAAAATTTGGAACAACATGCAAGATACAGAATTCTAAAAACAAAAATGTCGTACCAAGATACAGAGAGAACGGAAAGCCAGCCTAGAAAAAATAGTGTAAAAGTGCAAACGAATTTAGGACAAAAACTTTGAAAAATAGATTTGTTAGAGGATTATATGGACATTTCATATCTAAATAGAAGTTTGCCTCAAAAATAACAGTCGAGAGGTGCTATTTGATTTGCTCTATCTAATAGAGGTTCGGCCTATATATTACTAGAGGCAGTGGAAAAAGTAAATATCTAGAATAGTGAGATCACCTCTACATAGAAATAGGTAGTGTTTTGCCTTTGCATAACGAAGAAAACAAAAAGTAAGAAATTTATACCCTCCATATGCAATCATTGTTAGTATTCTTGTGTCTGGCATACATCGTCAAACGATCCAACACAGTTTACTCCAACACCGCACGTGTACTTATAGCTGAACCATTTTTGTTGCGCACGGTTGTCTTGAATGTCTACAAAATTCATAACTAGATATTATCCTTCAATTTTCATTTGTAAACAAATAGACTAGAAGAGCACGCAATAGCTATAGCCTATAAGCTTTTATACCCCTCGGGTGCAACAGATGTTCACTCAATTTTCATGGTAGACTGGTAGTACCATGATGATTCGGTGCTAGTCGCCCTTGAAAAGTATGCTTGCTTCCATAGTATGTGCGAGAGACTTAATACACATGATAGTGTAGACCCGATAAGCAAGTAAATGCAGGGGGGGAAAAAACAGGTCGCAAATCCAAACAAAGAAAAACCCTTTTTCCAATATTGTTCGCAACCCCGGCTTGATACTGCATTTGCAAAAAAAATGAGGTCATACTTCATTTCTCCTGTTTAAGTTCTACTCCCTCGCACATGATATTTTGAAAAGGAGGGAGTAATGTTTAGGGCGAGTTTATTAGTCGGTCTGTTTAGAAGATTAAATGCGTGAGACAAAACTGATTTAGCTTATCATTATGCCTGGACATTCGAAAACAATCGACTACTACATGTATAGCAGACACTTCTTCAGGTTGTCGTCTTCTTTTCATAGTTTACCTAAGATCCCAAAAGTTCATATAGCTTAACAATTGTGCTTGCTTTATCCCCAAAGTTCATATAGCTTAACAATTGTGCTTGCTTTTTTAGCTAACAGTTTTACATTACATGTCTTTTTTATTTTTATGAACATTCTTCCAGAGTTGCCGTAATACATTTTGTACAAAATAAATTCTAAGCACTAAACACGATGATTTTGGTGTTGTTGATGAAAAATAGGGTTAATAATAGGAAATAATCAAGAATAGCCAGACATTTAATTTAACGTGGTTGGCCAATTTCTCCTATGTCCACGGATGAATCTCCTGGGAGTGATATTTTATTGATGTTTGGGTTACAATAATTTCCGATCCTTATGGGTTTCTTTGGTTAATTTTTCTCTATCTCCTCCTCCGGATTACATTTCCCTCTATTTATACAATTTTTTTTTTTGATGCAAAGGAATTTATTAATTAAGAAAAGTTACAGTTGGTGATGTCTTTCCTTATCCAAATTGGAATATCCGGGAAATTAGACATGTACTCAAAATTACTTCTTATGCTCCTAGCTTTCTTAGCAATGGAGTCTCCAGAAAGCAGTATTTTGAATCCTATTGACCTGATCGACGGGGAAAAAATTCATGACCCCGCAATGTTTTAATATCTAAAATAGTTCCTTGATTTTAACTAATGGACATAAAGAGGCATCCTCATTTATTGATTTCACTAAGACATCACTGTCTGACTCAAAAATGACTTTGTCATAGTTCTTGGAGATAGCCCACATCACTGCATCCTTCATGGCAAGGCTTTCTAGCTGCTCCACCTCCTGATCTGGTATCATTCCTCCATTGTAGAATTTTCCTTTGACCCCTGAGCAATCACCTGCAAAATTCCTAGCAATTAGGCTCGTACCCCCAGTAAAATTAAATTTAAGGAAAGAGGCGTCAATATTTATTTTAATAAAGTCTCTATCTGGAGGTTCCCAAACCTGTGCTTGCACCTGCAAATCATTAGCAACCACTGTAGTAGTATTAACATTACTTCTACAACTATCCAACATAACATGAATAGTGCTAATAGATCTCATACTATTAGGTTTAACTTTTTGGAAGATTAAAGAGCATCTATCTTTCCAAATGGTCCATATAGTAATCATAAGCAAGTACAATCTGTCAGCATTGTTAAGTGTAGTTGTATTATGATTTGTAGGCAGAGCAGTGAACCAACTAAGGATCCAATCAAAAAGATTACCATGTATACTCCTAATATTATCAACATGGATGTTCATACTGAACCAAATTGACCTAGCATAGACAATCCAAAAATAAATGATCAAAGATTCTAATTGAGCATTACAAATGCTGCAATGAATTTCAATATCTTTTTGTATTTATATATCTTATCCCTATAGTACAATTTCCCTTAAGCATTTCCAAACAAAGAGCCTTGATCTTATGGGGGAATTTTACATCTCCAAAGAGTTTTCCAGGTTTTCCTAGTGACATTCTCGATTACCAAGAATGATGTCGGGTGGTTACTAAGAACTTTATAAGCATTTTTAATAAAAATTGCCTTTCTATCATGAGTCCAAATAAGGGTATCACTACCAGACATGGGTATCTCGCATAGATAAAATTTTGTTAGCCGATTCCATAGTGAAAATGTTATTAATAAAGTAATATTCAGGTCCCTTTGTTCACGGCAAAAAAAGCTCATAAACATAGACAAGGTTAGGGATATCACCCGAGTTACTAGAAGATTGAGGTGGGTGATCAAGACCAATAACCCACCTTATCTAGCCGATTTTAACTTTGGTACCACATCCGATTGCCGTAAACTATTCTTTTTATAAATTCTATTTGTCTATAAATCCCTTTCCAAACCCATGAGCTATTATTATTCAGTTTATCTACATGCATAGGATTATTATTTCAAGTACTTAGTCTAAAATTTTGATGAAATAATCTTCGATTTCGAGAGCAAATTTTCAGGGCAATCTTACTTATAAGAGCTTTATTAAAAACTTCCAGGGTTTAAAAGCCTAAGCCACCAAGCTCCATAGGCTTATATAAAGAGGACCAACTATAAAGTTTATACCTTTATTTCCCCTAGACCCCACCGAACTTTCTCTTAAAGATTCTAGATTATCAATAAGAGTAGTGGGTATTTTGAAACAACCCATCTGGTAAGTAGGAAGGAATTTAACACAGATTTGATCAAAGTAGTTCTACCTGACCGATTGAGAGACACACTTATTCCAGTTATGCAGTCTAGATCAAAAGATTGTGCTATAGGATCAAAAGACTTAGTCTTTGAATGGCCAAGTAACAAAGGAGTACCTAGATAAGTTTGAGTCTCCAACAATGAACATATTAAGTCTACCACCTTGGCTTCTGGCAGGACATTAGGGCTAAGATTTTTGCTAAAGTATACACAAGATTTGTTAAAATTTAGTAGTCTCGGCCGAGAGATGTTACCAAATTCATGAAGAATAGAAAGGATGCTATCAATATGATGTATATCGGCTTAGCAATATCAAGATGTCGTCTGCAAAACAAAAGATGAGTAATGGGAGGAGCTCTTCTTGAGACTTTAATGCTACTCAAATGACCTTATTAGTTTACAATATTTAAACTCCTGTAGAGAAATTCCATAGCCATAATGAACAGGTAAGGTGACAGAGGGTCACCTTGCCTGATTCCTCTAGTGGGCAAATATTCATTGCAGAGAGCCATTCAATAAAACATATACTAGATGTAGAAAATGCATTGTTGAATCAGTTGTTTAAAGGTTCATTAAAGCCAAAATGGTAAGAACCTTTAACAAAAAGAACATTCAAGTTTATCAAAAGCTTTGGAAAGATCTAGTTTCAAAGCCATTGTGCCTAATACCCTCTTTTTTGTTTCATGGTATGAATTACTTCATGAGCTATAGTAATATTGTCATGAATAGACCTACTGGGAACAAAAGCAGCCTGATAAGGAGAAATAAGTCTTTTGAGATAAGGTCTTATTCTATTAGCAATGATTTTAGAGACTATCTTGTAAGAGACATTGCAGACCAATAGGCCCGAAATCTGGCTTTTTAGGGTCTTTAGCTTTAGGAATAAGGCAAATATATGTCTTATTTAAGCATCTAGGCATGTATCTAGTCTCAAAAAATTCTCGGACAACATCAATAACATCTTTACCTACAATACTCCATTGAGACTGAGAGAATCCAAACTTGAAACCATCAGTTCGGTGAACCTCCATGCTGGCATGGACTTAACAAACAAAGAAATTTCATCGAGCGGAAGGAATAGAAGCAACTACGATTATTATCATCCTCGGTAATAATAGAAGGAAGAATATTAAAAGCATCATCGAGATAAACTGATTACTAGTCATGGCAATAGAACTAAAATGATTAGTAAGAAGTGACTAATGTCATTTCTATCCCTAAAACCGTTACCATTGTTGTCACAAAGGGAACTTATGTTGTTTTCTATGTTGCCTTTTTTTCACCAGAATGGGGGAAGTATTTAGTGTTGCTATCCATATCTAGGACATGCTTATCTCTAGATTTCTCTATATAAAAGCTTTAGTTTGGATTTTATACAATTTTCAGTCTTTGGTCAAGGTCTTAACTCTAGTAACCGAGAATTAGAGGTGGTTCTTCTTGAACACTTTCTATACTATTCTCGAGATTTGTAATATTTTTTGAATATCACCAAACTCCATTTTGTTCCAATTGGATAAAGTTATCCTAGTATTCTTGATTTTTATTGAAACCTATGACAGGACTATGTGTGACAGTAACATTCCAAGCGATTGCATTTGGTTTTTAAAAGAATCTGTTGCATCCAATGCAAAAAAATTTAAAAGGTCTCCATAATCTACGAGGAAGAGGTTCATTAACAAAGAAGTATGGGACGATCTGAAGCAGATATGATTTCAGGTGAAAAAACTTTAGCATTAGCAAAATTAATAAACCAATCATTACCTGTAACCCATATCTAATCTAGCTTTCTTAGGACCCAGGTTCCATAACTATTGCTAGTCCAAGTAAAATCTTTGCCATCATAACCAGATCAAGCAATCCGAGTCACTAACCTTATTTTGCCATCATAACCTCTATTTATACAATTGCGGATTAGGGTCTTACCCTTATTGTGAGGTAAACATAAATGGTATTTACTTCCCTTGCATGCCTCCAGTGTATTAAGTTTGCATGAAATCGCACCGCATGCCTATTGATTTGCCACATGCCTCTTGGCATTAATCGCCATGCATGCCTCCTTGTATTTATTTGCGGGCCTCTAGTGTATTTTATACACGGTACCAACACTTCTTTTAAAAATTCATTAGCATCTCATGGTGCACTAACATTCCAAGGTAGATCAATATATTGTACAGAAATTGGTGTAAATTAATAAGGGTCTTGTTATTAGGAGGGAAAGAACGGATTTGAGGAGGGAAAGATTTTTGCCAAATTGATGTCAATGCATGATCAAAATCAAACACTTGTTTCATTTACAGATTACCCACCCTACCCTTAATAGTTTAATAACCTCATCGCTCTCAGTCCCTGCTTCCATAAGATCCTTCATATTAATGTTTATCTATTCCGTCCAAAGAAAAGAACAGCCCTTCTTTATCAGGTAGTCATTACTGTGATCACTTATTTGTCGGATGATTAAGAATCACTTATACATTGTATTCATCATTGTTATCTCATCATGTTCTAATTTGGATTAAAACGGTTACGTGATGTTTCCATGTAATTGATTAAATAATTTTGATAGGACTATCTTATTTCTTAATGACCACTCCTAGTTAAGTATACGTATATCTGGACCACTCAATCACAAAGAGATCAAACAAAGAGGCACGTATTGTAGATTTGTAAAAATGGTCGATAGAGGAAGAAGATGAAGTGTGCATTTTTAGTTGGGTCTTGTTTGGTTTGTAAACCTAATTTTAATATGGATATTTTAGACATTTTATGATTCTCCTAAAGGAGTCAATCCTTCCTCGTAAGTTTTAATTCCCTCCTCATAATCCTTCCCTCCTCAAATCCGTTTTTCCTCCTAATGTAACAGGGCCGGTGGTCTTTATTCCTAATCAAGAGTATCAGCTCATATGGCCAGCGATAAAAGAAATTTTTACTGTTATGGCGGCTAACGCTAATCTCTCTCAATTTACGACCCCCTCTATTCCCTTTCTTAGTTCTAAAAATTTGGTTTGGAAACACTGGCCCACAGTGTTAGGTTTCATTTATGGCAAGTATGTTTGAACAAACTCCCCACCTTGAGTAATCTCCACAAGAAACGCAGTCTCCTCCAATTCCCCCAACCTATGTTATCCATATGGTTCTGTGGAGAAAACCGAAGATCATCTTCTCCTTCAATACTCTTTATCCTTAGGGTATGGATTACTTCATAAGTATGGTGGATGGTGGTTCCTTACTTCAAAAATGTGAAAGATGTTATTGTTGGATGGAAAAATCCTCCCCTCTCTGCATAAGGTATTCAACTTTGGAATAGATTGTCCGAAAGATCCCTAGGGTTTATGGATAGCTAGGGAATGCAATTGCGGTTTAGGTCAAACTTTCAAGTTAAGTGAGGTAATTAGGAACATAAAAATCTGACGTTTCCAACGGTCCAAAAGCTTGGAATGTTTTAAAGGTGTTGTTATACCTATAATGCAAGTGTGGGGTTGACACATTTCTTTTTAAATCCTCTCCAGCTGTAATCTTGTTGGGCTATTTTTATGCAGGTTTCTTGTTTTTTCTAAGGGTTCAGTTTTTGTCTTTAACTTTTTAACTAACAGGTTTTGTATTCTTTTATTCTTTCAATACTTCCCATCTTCGCTAAAAAAAAAAATAAAAAGACATGTAATGTAAAACCTGATCCACAACAACTAATACGTGCTAAAAATATGAAAAGATTTATTTTTTAATTTCTTAATACTCAATTGGAAAACAATATTATAATCTCGTGAAAAATAAGCATTATAATTAAAATTCCGTACCCATATCTGCAACTCTCTTATGTTTATTTTAAAGGAAAATTGGAAATATCCACTTTCAAATAGTTGGTATGGGATCATTCCATAACGAAAAAATTAAAATTTGCGTCAATATCCAAATTCTCGGTAATTCAGTTAGTCAATATCCATGTTTGGTAAAAAATTCATCAACGTACCATCATACCTCATAATTACTTATACCCTTATCATGAAGTTTCCGGAGTTCATCGTTATTTTCCCTGAGCAGTATCCAACAGTCGGAATAAACTTCAATCCTTCGTGTTCATCTTGAATTGACAACTCGATATAATGTGATATCATCTTCTCATGACAAATCAATCATTTTTGAACTTTAGACATAATTATGAAAAATCCCTAGTTGATGATGGAATTAAACTAATTTTTATCTTAAACCTAAATGTTCAGATTGGTGACATTAAACTAACCACCTGCAATTTTACTTGATTAATGAGTATTCATTCATCGATTTAATAAGAACATCATCGTCAATCGCCAAGAAACCGCCCTCGTCGAGCCGTTATTGGTACCAAAAGAAAGTTGAGCTTAAAATCAAAAGCTACAGGTTTATTCCCAAATGGCACTTTGAGTACAAACAGTAAAACTTTTCCTAAATCCTTTAACGATCGAACAGGATTTCAGCCGTTAGCCTCACTGAAATGGTTCCTGGCAATGGGTTTGGTTTTCCTTCTTCGAAAAGATCGCCAAAATATGTTTGGTGCTCTTTGCCAGAAAATCGACGGCTTAAACTTGGAAGAAATTGATGAGGTTCCTCATTAACAACCTCTTATGTTCTGGTTTGTTCTCAAGGTTTCAGTTTCTAAATTAGATTTGGGCTTGGCAGTGCTTCTTCTCCTGGTTGTTTGTCAGCTTAGAATCTGTTTTTATTTTCTTTATTTTTCTTTTATTTTTTTTTTTTTTTGCTTTTTCTTGGGGCTTTTAGCTCTTCTTTAGTTGTATCCGCCCGCACACGGCTTGTGTGCCTTTGAATCTATCTAAGTTTGTTGATCAAAAAAAAAAAAAAAATCATCGTCAATCGCAAAAAAGAAATTTGGACAAAATATAAATCATTTATAAAACCTTCGAAAACTATCATCTCTGTAACCATTTTCACAGTATGCTGTATGACCATGCAATTACAGCAGTTGGTGTACTAAGTTGCATCACTTGTTTCTGATGTCGTGTCCCAACCGGGTGAACATTCACAACTACAGCTTCCTCTTTTCCCACATTTGTGTGATTCTTTGCATTCATCAATGTCTGTGTAAAAGTACACCTATCATTTCCGTAACTATGATTTGGTATGGGAAATTGAGGAGGTATTAGATCAGGAGACAGACAACACAGTGAACACAAAGATGAAAAGTATGGAGTTCGATTTTAAAAAATAATGAATGGGCTTAATAGTCTTTTACTCATACGTGTGTTATCCCATGTGTCATGTAGACTACTTAATAAACATGTGGATGATGCAGACTGATTTCTTAATTTTTTTTTTTGTTATGGGATAGATTCCCAATTAATTAGTGAAAGCAGGGACACTATAATTTCTCATTGGAAAACTGGGTGGAAGTTGAATTCTTTTTCTTAACCAAGAGCATTCGTGAAATTCTAAATGATGTTTTCTAGCTCAGAAAGATTCATAGTTTGGCTTGAAAATTTTAAATTTTAACATTAAGTTTATATTTTTCCTTTTCATGACCTGTAATAGAGTTGTTTCACCCAGGAAAGGACTTAAAAAGGGTGATATTCGAGCACCTATTGTTCCTTATAAATTTTAAGCGATTCTTGGACTTTTAGCAATAGTTTATATCTTTTACCCCGAAAATAAACTTTGTAATTGTTTTGATCAGCGAGGACTTATTGAGTCCAAAAATATACTATTGACATTTGACTATTTCAGTTGGTAGTCCAGGAGCAGTGCACTCTACTAAGGAAACGCTCAAAAAATGTAATGTTGACAGTTGACTAAATAGTGTGGGTGTTGTTACGACCATGAGCATGAGTCCAGTTAGTGATCTGATATTTAAACACTATTAGTGCCTCGAAAAAATGTTCACTGCGCATTTTATTTATTTGCAGTCGTGTTATGGGCGTCATTCTTTTGGTCATATTTTACCTTTTTAGTCATGCATGTTATTTTGGAATTGTGATACGTTGACCGCGCTACACGAATGGGTGATTTTTGAAGTTCTTTTTCAGCAAAAATCTCCATTTAAAAGAAATTGCATTCGAATCTTAAGAAGCAAATTTTTTTAAAAAATAATAATAATCATACTGCTGTAGGAAAACCCTCGAAAAGCTATAAATAAATGATATAAAGCTATATTGATTGTAGCCAAAAAAATTGGGAACATATTATAACTTTTAGATTTCGAGTAGGGGTGAGCATGGGCCGGTATGGATCGGTTTCGCCTCATCCGCATCCAATCCATTGCACTACGGATTTCAAATTTGGCATCCGCATCCAATCTATATCCAACGGATTTGCATCCAATGACACGGATAGACGGATTGGATGCGGATGATCCAATGGATTTGTTTTAGTTAAAATTTATAGTAAAGGAAATAAAGCTAACACAAATGACTCCTTAAAAAACCTACATATCATATGTATGTATACAAATATAAAAACACCATGTACAACACCCCAACCAAACATCTTAAAAGTTCCTAAATGATCCATAGTATTTTCTAAATCTATATAAATGCCCTTAATTTAACGGATATGGATGTCCAACAGATTTTCAAGGTTACATCCCGACCCGATCCATTATCCGTTGGATTTCAAAAATTTTATCCGCATCTAACCCATTAACGAACGGTCCGGACATCCATCCGCAAATGAACAGTTGGTCACAAGTTAAATCACGGATTATTGGCCAAATGCTCACCTAATTTCGAGTCACAAAGACTTGCAATGTATCCCTTTAAAACTTGGACATAAAATCTCCCACAAAACACTAGATGTTAAAATGACTGTTTTCATTGAAGGTCATGTGGCAAGCGGGAGTGGGGCTATATACAGCTATACTTGGAAAAAATCAATTTTCCTCGAAAATGATTTATATACCGGAGTTACTCCCGGACAGACACAAATGTGAGAGAAAGGATAGGACCCACTTTAAGATTCTAAAATCTCGATGTTTAGAGGGCTACCATCTCACTCCATTCCCCTTTCGGGATTAAGGATTTTGGGAGTGCTCGATGTGGCGATCTTGATTTTTCGCCATGTGAAATTATGAATCTTTGGAGATTTTTAGCATGTCCTTAGTTGCGTGTCATGTATCTTAAAAAGTTTCTCTAACGGGTAATTCTAATATAAAACAAAGCATGGACAACTTAGCTTAGATAAAGGGCGCTCTGGATTCATTCTTGGGAAGCTAAATCTATGGTTGTGGTTGTTTACATCATTATTGTATCATTAATTTTTTATAATGAATATTTTATTAATCTCTCATTATAAATGTCTTATAATTATGTTAATTAATATACTTTCATTAAATTTCTTATGAATTTTTCATTATAAATATCTTCTTACATCATAAATATCTTAATTTAATAGATGTCTCACAATTTTCTTAATGAATATACTTTCATCATTAATATTTTATTAATGTTTCTCATAAATGTCTTATGATTATCCTAATAAATACTTTCCATTGGGGCAAATAATAAATTTGTTAATAATCATATCAATTGGGTAGTATTTGTTGGTGGTCCATGGAGCCGGTGATGATGGTGATGAGGTAGTGGTGATGGGCGGTTCTGTGGTGGTAGTAGGTGGTCGTGTGGTAGTCAGTAGGGGAATTCTTACTCTATGTGAAAAATAAAGTCAAGTTATAATACAAAAAAAAAAAAAAAAAAGATTGTACAGGATCGATCGTGATTTACCCTAAAAACAACCCACATAAAAATTTAACGTTGATAGTGTAATGTATATGTTATTGGGATGGTAACGGTTTTGATTGGTCCCATTATATGTTTCATTCGGTGGTTTCTTCTAAACACCTATTACGGTCAACCTAGCAATTCTCAAAAAAAAAAAACCATGGAAACAAATTGCATTTGCCCGTAGTAATAGGTTAATGCACAATCCATCTGCGTCATGTGCTTATTTTAGAGCCCTTAGGATGGATTGTTGTTTTCAAGTTCTCTCTTAATTTGCATGTAACAAACTAAGAATAAGAAACTTCACCTTAGGGTTAACCTCCCAACTTCTCTCTTAATTTGGGACAACATAAGTTTTGGAACAACAAGGCCCTAAAATGTAATCCAATCACTTAGCTAGTTACGGTGAGAAACTAATAGTGGCATTGATGTTATTTCGGTCGGCTGCTCTCATTTGATTCCGGCGATTTCCACATTAGCTTGACGTTAATCCGGTGTAGAAAAGAAAAAAAAATCAATCAATCATATAGCTACAGTGGTATAGCATCGTGCATGATAACGTTTGGAATAACAATTAGAGAAGGAGAAGAACTTCTCTAGCCAGATGACATATCATCAATCGCGAGTCATTGTGATTCTTGCAATTTCATTTTTCCGATAGGTACCATTGCGGTTGAGTTAAAGAGTCACGAGAATTAAACATCGGATGGGAATACCTTCCCGGGTAAGGGTTAACATCTAATCGATTCCAATTTTCATACTAATCAAAAAAATGGAATCGCCTAATTAAGAACAAAAACATTTATGCCAAAAAGTGAAAATCGCATTGTGGCCACCTAAGTGAAGTTTACTCATTGTCTTTTGGTACAAGCACCATTTTGGACAACTTTAGCTTAGATAAAGGACGCCTGATTCATTCTTGGGGAAGCTAAATCTATGGTTGTGGTTGTTTACATCATTATTGTATCATTAATTTTTTATAATGAATATTTTATTAATCTCTCATTATAAATGTCTTATAATTATGTTAATTAACATACTTTCATTAAATTTCTTATGAATTTTTCATTATAAATATCTTCTTACATCATAAATATCTTAATTTAATAGATGCCTCACAATTTTCTTAATGAATATACTTTCATCATTAATATTTTATTAATGTTTCCTTATAAATGTCTTATGATTATCCTAATAAATACTTTCATTAAATAAATAATAAATTTGTTAATAATCATATCAATTGGGTAGTATTTGTTGGTGGTCCATGGAGCCGGTGATGATGGTGATGAGGTAGTGGTGATGGGCGGTTATGGTGGTGGTAGTGTAGGTGGTCAGTGTGGTAGTCAGGTAGTGGGGAATTCTTACTCTATGTGAAAATAAGCTGGTTATAATACAAAAAAAAAAAAAAAAAAAAAAAGATTGTACAGGTGACCGCAATCAACCTAGCAATTCTCAAAAAAAAAAAAAAAAAACCATGGAAACAAATTGCATTAACCCAGAGTAATAGGTTAATGCACAATCCATCGCGTCATGTGCTTATTTTAGAGCTCCCTTAGGATGGATTGTTGTTTTCAAGTTCTCTCTTAATTTGCATGTAACAAACTAAGAATAAGAAACTTCACCTTCGGGTTAACCTCCCAACTTCTCTTAATTTGCGGACAACATAAGTTTTGGAACAACAAGGCCCTAAAATGTAATCCGAGTCACCAGCTGTTACGGTGAGAAACTAATAGTGGCATTGATGTTATTTCGGTCAACTTATCGATTTGATTCTAGCGATTTCCACATTAGCACTGACGTTAATCCGTGTAGAAAAGAAAAAAATCAATCAATCCGATATAGCTCCGTGGTATAGCATCGTGCATGATAACGTTTTGGAATAACAATTAGAGAAGGAGAAGAACTTCTCTAAGCGAGATGACATATCATCAATCGGCAGAAGCCATTGTGATTAATGCACTCATTTTCCTCGATAGGTACTGCGATTAGGTTAAAGAGTCACAGATCAAACATCGGATGGGGAATACTCCGTCTCTAGTGTTAACATCTAATCATTCCACTTTTCATACGATCGAAGAAAAAAATGAATCAATGAATTAAGAACAAAAAACATTGTTATGCCAAAAGTGAAACGTATTTGTGGCCACCTAAGTGAAGTTTACCTGGCTTGTCTTTTGGTACAAGACCATTTTGATTTGATGAGGGCAAACAATGGGTTATGTATCTTTTTTTTTTTTTTTATATGATCCGCGGCAAGACATGTTTTGGTGATATAAATCGGGCAATGAACATATAGACAATGATTAACTCCAGGCTGCTACGTAACGGGTCAAGGCCTAGTGAAAATATATATGATAACGGATATAACGTGGAAATTTTGTGAACACTAGCCCTAGAGATATAAGTAATAGCTATCCACTTTCCTAATATATTGTGTTCTTTTTTTAGAAAAAAAAATGTTAATGAAAACTAGTTATGGGTTCTCTAGATACTATCTAACAAAAAGGTTGGGTTCTAAATATATGGTGTTGGGTAAACTATGTAGGATCGGTTGATAATATTGGGATATCTGTGGAGGTCATTAGTTATTCTCTTACATGATCGTAGTCTAGAGGAAGATGGATTGAATCACCTGTCTTGCGTTAGATGCTCATCCTTGATTATAACAACAATTTTCTTGTTTCCATTGAGTAAAGTGACTCTTACTTATTTTTAACGTATTTTATGTTGTCTTAAAAGTCGCATAATGATCATCTATATCCTAGATTTTCATTTACATCTATCTTGAACCAAACGTTATGTCTATTTCATCTTGCGTCCTGCATATTGCACCCTTGGAAAATGGCCCTAAAGAATCGTATTGTTGTGTACAAAGAAAATGCTGCGACAGCCACGCATAGTATAAAAATGTAGTAGTAAATATAGATTTGAGGACCTAATCCGTATGGAAAGTAAAATGTACTGCTTTCTTTAAACTTAACATTACCTTATGGCTTCTCTTAAATATAACCCTTACTTTATTAACAATAATTCACATTAAATAAGTTGTTAATCAACAAACAGTTTTAAAGTTATTAAAATAATCAAAAATTGACATAATTTTTATATATAGCCCAAAGAAGAACACGTAATTGGGGATATGAAAACTAATTGGGGGATATAGTTACTTCCTGACCCAGTTTATTTTAAGGGTGACCATTGGTTATGAAAATACTAAAATACCCTTCACAAAATAAAAATCAAAAAGCTTAAAATCAAAAACAAAATCCTATCCCCATTTCCATCTCCACTTCTTATTAATCTTATTTAGGGGTGGAGCTTTGAAAACAAATATTTCCCATTCCCGCTTTTCGATTAAACTCCCCCTCTATATCAAATTCTCTTCTCCTCACTTTGGAAACCAATTTTTTTATTCGGAAGTGATGAAGATCATGCTGAAATTGATGATGACCATGCCGGAATTGATGAAGACCATGCGAGTATCATGATACTGGCATAGTCTTCATATCAAGCTGACCATGCTGGCGAGTGCAGTTGATTAATACCGAGAAAAATTCAAAAGCGGAAGTGATGAAGACCATGCCGAAATTGATGAAGACCATATGCTTGGAACATGATACCGGCATGCTCGAGAATTTCCTATCAATGCCGGTAGTCAAGTGAAAAAAAAATCAACATTACGGATACTTTTCATCCTGTTAAGGCATAGAATTTAAGCAAAATACTATGCTGGAACATCTATGCCGGCATGCTCGAAAACTAGATTACCATGCCAGGTACTGTTCAAAACCGAGAAAAAATCAACATTTTGAAGATCAAAACCGAGAAAAAAATCGTAACGAGAGGCGTAGCTCCAGGATAGTGGCAAACAATTTATGAACATTTCCAACAATTGCACTTGGGTTTTTGGTTGAATACCATCTTGAGCCTAAACTTTTTTCTGTTACAACAATGGTAGTTCAAAAGAAAAATCAATTTTTCAACCTCTTATTAGCAGTGGTCTCATCCGATCATCTTCATTTCAAAAAAATTCCTCAATTTTTTTTCTCTTCTACTCCTCACTCACACAAATTAAAATAAAAACACACAAAATCTATCCCCCAAATCATAGTTTTTCTTTTAATTATTATTAACCACTAAACATGATTAGTGAGGGGTATATTAAGTTTAAAAAAATAGTTAAGATTAAAATTGACCCACTTTGCTATTTGGATCCTTTTGTCTTGTAGCTATATCACACGATTAGTTTTTCATATCCCCCAATTAATCATTTCAAAAGAAGTTAATTATCAAATTCCTAAATCAAAATGAATAAATAAAAATAATTATATAATTTTCATGTGATTAAAGTTATATAAGATCCATGACATAATTGATGATTTTTTAGAATAATCTTTGTCATTTAAGATAATCATGATGGAAAAAAGGAACATCATCTTAGAATTTTCTTATAGAATAATAGTGTTTATGGAGTTTTAGGGAAAAAAAAAATTGTTGTTGAAAAGAATCAAGAAGCCTTATTTGATTTCATTTATTTTCTCTTGGTATTGTTATGGAGGAATTTAGGGAATAATTGAATATATAACCCCAATTTATATAACTATACTCCATAGTTTAGGAAAAATAAATCGTCATTTTTAGTGAAAAGGTGAAAAAAGGGTTTATCTTAGGGAAAAAGCAAAAAATTAATGTTTATAATAGGAGCCAATTTGTAAGAATAAGAGACAACAATTAATTAGAAATAAATTGAAGTATGATTTGGATTTGGATCTAAAAATGAAAAAGTTGGGGTTTACATTTTGATTCTGGGAAAATGGGATTATTAGGAAAAAAATATTAAGGCAGTGTTTGGTAACTTTGGCTTTTCATTTTCACTTAAAATTTTGGGCTATGGTTAATAAAAGCGTGGGATATATTTAAGAGAAGCCAACCTTATTATTTTCATCCATATCAGAAACATAAACAAATCAAAAGCTTAACTAATCTAAATTCGCCCGCTTCTTCTTCTCCATCTCCATCTCGCTTTTTTTTTTTTTCCCGGAAAACTTATTTACTGGTTTAGTATTCAAAAAGAAGATCAAGTTAAGGTTGAAAAAACAGTTCCTACAATTGTTCACAGTTCAGTAATTCTTAATTTCCAGACAGTAGCTATGGGTTCTAGCTGGGATAATAAAATTTCCATTCATAAAAAAGTTACATGGTTAAAAATTTACGAACTTCTAATCATAAGTGCTTAGCTGAGGTTTAGGATTTTCCTAGCCATATGGATTCTGATAATCAAAATATTCATGAGTTTGTGTTTTGCGTTTAGACAAAAGCTTACTATTCTAGTCGTAAATTTCCATATGCATGTTGTTGTTATAGGTAGAATTTCGTGATTTCCCAATTATAAAAGCTCACAAAAAAATCTAATTGTTTTATACTTTAAGTGATTAGAAGCAACAAAAATTGCAATAAGAGTTAAGTTAGAGTTTATTACCAGTTTATTTGATCATATGTTTTCTTCATTAGCTCTAGGGTGTCATAAAAGAAAAAGTCAAAAAAGAAATAAAAATCCTCATATTTTTTACTTGTCCTCTAAAAAAAAAACTTAAATAAATTAAGCATTGATTTTTTCAAAATATAAATCTAATTAATAATCCTCATAAAGTTTAGTTAATCCTTATCATTACCACAATTAAATTTGGGACATTTTACATTATCAAAAGTAGTTATGATATACAAAGGTTTTCAAGATTACTATAGATCCCCAATATATAGGAAAGTGAGTTTATCGAATAGAAATTTTTATTGATTTCACATGTTTCCATCATCTTTCCTATTTTACCTATGTACAATTTCCAACATTAGAAACATTAATTTAGTTATGGTGATAAGTATTTATAATAAATAAGGGTAATACATGGAAAAACTCATCTTGAGTGGAGTGCCTATCTTATGTGACCTAATTTCACAACTCACTTACATATATTGGGTAGGGAGGAGTATCTCATGATTATTTTTATCTCTGTTCTCACTCTTAAATTTCCACATTTAATGAATAATATGATTGGTAAATAAACTTCCAACACACTAGACTAGAGGTGTAAAACGTGTTTAGGCACAAATTCCTACCTAATTTAAGTCGCGTCTTGTCTTATGTGCCGTCTTTGTCTTTGTACTTGATTTAAACGTGGTCGTGCCGTGTTGTGCTTTACTAGTCAAAAGCTAGGCACAACACAGCCCCCACGGGCACAAAGACATTACCTAATAAACGTGCTTTCGTGTTGTGCCGCACAAGCACACGTGCTATAAATGGGCTAAATCACTTAATGTATACATTAAGTCGATATTATCACAAGAGTTTAATTAGACAACATATCATTTGAAATTATTTCAAGTAAAATTAACAAGTTTATAAAATAAAAAGAAATAGCCCGTCAAATATAAAATTGGATTATTGTCATGTAAATTAATGTTCTAGTTAAATATAGGTGACGACATTATAACAACGATATTGAAATATATTTTCCAAATATTAGGGCATTATATGTGTTGTTATAAATAAGCCAACATAACATGTTAAAAACTAGCTAGAATAGTGACTCTTTTGTGAAATATACAAAAAACGTGATGTATTATGCCTTGTTATATGGTGTATTTGTACATGTTATGACGTGCTCTCTTAACGTCTTTGAGTTGAGTGAGCCACATGCTTATCCGTGTCGCGTGTTGTCTTTGTGCTCTTTGTGCCAATTAGTCAAACCCAGCACGTCCCATTTAACTAACGTGTTGTGCCGTCTTCGAGCTAAGTCACGTCTTTGAGCTGAGTCTGTGCTCAAATTTTAGCGTCTTTGTCTTGAGGTCATGTGCTCGTCACAAACAATTTACACCTCTACACTAGACCTTGAAAACGAGAAATGAACTCATTCTTCCGTTGCGTGTAGCAAGTGGGGAGTGAGGTAATAAACAGGCAGAAACTTTGGAAAACCCGTTTTTCTTCGTATGGTTTTTTCCATGTACATGTCAGGTCATGTATTAGATTTATCAATCATGTATTTTAAATCTCTCTACACATTATAGAGGCAAAAATACTTTTTATACCGCTAATATCATAACCGATATATACCGTCAAATTTGAGCAACAGATCAGGGATATAAAAGCTTATAGCTCTTGTGTGATCTTCTAGTCTAATTTTCAAATTAAATATAAATGAAGGATAGCAGCAAGTTTAGTTATGTTTTTCTCCAGATTATTAAGGACCTACCTAAAACTACGCCTAACAAAAAAAGGTTGAGTTGAAATTACATGTGGGGTGTTGAGTAAATTCTATAGAATCCGCTGACAATCCTAAACGATTTATAGATTGATGCTTATTATCTTAACTAAAATTGGTCAATTAATCCAATAATGACAATTCCGGGTGAAAAGACATGTAAAATTTGATCTTGTTTAAATGGGATGAGAATGTAGAAATAGCCAGGATATAAACAGTTTCATCCTACTCATTATCAAATATTTTTTCTTATTTTTAATTAACATCAGGATGCATCCAGTTTCACCCTCGCTATTTTTTAAGTTCAAGCCAGGATGAATCCAGATTCATTTTTGCTATTTTTTAGTGTTCATTTCGCCCATACTAATTTTTACTCGTCCATTAGAACCATGTTTTAAAAATATTTGGGCAATTGACCCAGTTTCTCTTATCTTGCGTTATTAGTCCAAGTAGAATATAAATCAAGCATCCCATCGGTGCCTTATTAATTATTAAAATAATGTTTATACTACATGTTTCTTTTCATACAAACGCTTATTCGGTTATAACCCCAAGGTGTCACTATCCATGTACAAAAACCCCAACAAACAAATTGTTCACAAACACCCCATTTAACATAAAACTATCTATATTAACCTTCTAGTTTAAATCACCCCAATAAAAATAAACAACCCTGATTTTAATTTTAAATCCACCCCAACAAAAATAAAAATCAACCTCACCATTAATTTCTATTATATTATCACCACCACAAAATAACCCACCAAAGAGAACCACCACTGTGCCGCCACCACCAGCATGGCCTTGACCACCATGAGCGCGTGTGCCAACCACCACGCGCCACCACCATCGAGTACTACACACTGCCGCCGCCTAACTAATTACCGCGCCACCACCACCGATAATTACCACCGCATCAAGCGTGAGTCGCTAACCACCACTACCACCTCACCACCACCACCACCACCGCCAACCAATACATCGCCACCACCACTATCCCCGAAAACACCACCGCTGACACCGACACGACCACCATCATTGTTGCACCACCACTGTCGCTAACCACCACCAAAGAATAACAACACCATTATCGCCGACCACCACCACCGACCAGAAAAAAAATGAGAAACCAAACAGAAAAATGATGAAACCAAAAATAAAAAATGATGAAAACCAAAATTGGTTTCACAAAACCTAGATGAAACCTAATTAGGTTTCATCATTTTTCCAACATGTGTCATTTCACCAACACACGAAACAATGATGAAAACCAAAATTGGTTTCACCAAAACTTGATGAAACCTAATTAGGTTTCTTAACTCCACTGTCAGATCATATTCGCACCAAAAGCACCACAGGACTCAGTCACCTCTTTCCACCGGCAGCTGGCTCCCAACTCAAGCTTCCTTTTCCACCTTCGATCCATGCCCAGAACCATCTCCTACTACAACTTTGTTTGAGTCAACATAAGGTGACTTACTGAAGTCCAGCTGCTCCATAACATTACAGATACCAGCTATAAACTTCAGTCACCACAGATAACTCAACCACAGATACCACCCCTCTACACAGCATCACAAACCTCCATCTGAACTGCGGTCTCACAGCTCCAGTTCTCCCTGCAATTGCAATCAACATCACTGCATCTTCTCAATGCAATTCAATTTACAGCTCCATGTGTTCCTGCAATTCACAACACACAACCTAGGCATACATCTATTCATCTTGTAACTTGAACTTCTGCCATTTCAGCTTTATCATCTTGTAACTTGAACTTCTGCCAGTTCTCTGTAATTCGAACTCAACTACAAAACCCATTTCAATTTCACCAGAGCAACACCAATCTGCACAAATCAATTCCTCTCAGCTTCTCAATCAAATCTGAAACACATATTCACTACAAACCCTAACTTCAATTTATGTTTACCTTTTCTGTGAAGTCTGATTTCAATAATCGATTCAACAATGACTCCTCGAGAGATGAAGGCCGAGCAACCCTAAACCACCATCGAAGGTGTTGCTGTTTGGTGTTCGTGGGGATCTATTGTTGCTGGGTGGTGATTGTGGTGCGTAGAAGGAGATGAAGAAAGAAAAAAGAAAAGAAATTAGAGATTCAGCTCCTGGGAGATGAAGACCGGACAACCCTAAACCACTACTGAGGTGTTCTGGTGCTGTGGGGATCTATCACTGGGTGTCACGGTGGTGATTGTGGGTGCGAGGAAGGAGACTAAGAAAGAAGAAAAAAGAAAAAGAAATTAGGAAGAAGAAGAAGAAGAAGAGAAGGTAAAGGGTATGTTTGGCTTTAAAAATAACAAAAACTAAATTTACTATTATTATTTGACTCAAGTTTTTGTGCCACTTTAATCAAATGGTTTTCATTTATTAAAAGTAATATGTAATGGATTTTTGTACCACAAGTTTGGTCACTCTCGGTTTCTTTTAATGGGACAAAATATTATGGTCCTGTTTGCACGTTTAATCGAGGTAATTGGAGGTGCAGTGCACTGGGGGAAATTTGATAACCTGGAAGACATCAAACTAAATAAAAATAATGCTAATGCAAATAATTGCACAATCGAATAGTATGTCATGCGCTTTAAGTATGATAGTCGGTTAATTGTTCATGTGTATTTGGTTTACCTCCAAAAAAGGAAACCTAGGGTTTCTACGTGAGAGAACCTGGTTTTTTCTCCTTCCCTTTCTTTGGCGTTTCTTCATTAACTCCAGATTTTGCGCTTCCATGGCGCAAAATCAAATCAAACAATCCACCGATTATAGGTGAACGCACTTGGATGAGCAACCTAAAATAATTGGAACCGCTCTAGATCAAAATCTAGAACTAGGCAGGTGTATGTGCCTAAGAACACGGCTGCAAACCTAGTTTTTCCGAGAATGGAAACAGCTTGAAGATGTGAACCCGGTTGCGCATGAAGATGGAAATCGCGGCTCATATAAGGTCAGATTAAGAAGCTAACCTGTCTTATCTAAGATTGATGTCGACATTTTTCTCATCCTCTCTATTCGATCACTAAAGTAATGATGTTTTTTGATAAAAATCCCACGAGAAAACTCATGCAAGAATCATACTGTTTGGAGGTTTAGCTTGGTCATGCTTGGTGTTTTTCAAAACCCTAAAATTTGAAGATGTTAAACGTGATTTATTATCTCAATGGAAGCTTAATCGTTCTCAGGCAATTTATTCCATGAAGAAGGGGTATTTTGTGATCAAACTTGACAATGAAGATGATCGAAAACGTGTGTTAGTTATGGATGGTCCATGGAAGATTAAAGTGGAGAATGGATTTCAACAGCTGAAAATCTATCCTGACGCCATGTTCGTTCTAAAAAGGATAAAATTACTAGAGTCATGTTTGGGCTCGCTTTCAAAGCTCTTCCAACGGAGTTCGATGTAGGAAACAATTTTTCGCTTGGCTAGGGGACTTGGTAAACCGGTTTCTGTTGATCCACGCACCCTGCGCCATGAATATGGCTATTTTGCCGCTTGTCTAATTGATATAGATTTTCTAACCTTTAGAAGGATTCTTATTGATGGCTAAGAGAATGAAGAAATTTTTGTTCAAGAATACGAATCTTAAAACAGCGAGCTTCTTTGTGAGTACCTCAGAATCATGGGCTATAAGAAGTCCTGGATTGCGAGCAAAACAACTTGATAATTTGAAAGAACAAGCTGATGAAGAAACTGATCCCGAGATCCTAAAATATTTGGAAGGAGCCATTGAAGAACTAAGGAATTTTTGGAAAAATGAGAGGATTCCTAAAGATAAAGGGAATGATGGTGGCTTAGATGATAAGGCTGGGTGGATCAAACAACTAATCCGGGGAAGAAAGCTAGACCAAAACCATCAATCAATTGAGGTTGTACCGGGCAAATATACCCATTTCCTAATGTGAATCTACTAAATCAAAGTGATGATAAAAATCAAGATGATGTTGCGCCACAACCATCGCTAACAAGGGCGCTACTCAACCAGAGATGCACAATGATGGTGACCCGTGGAGAAGCACAATGATGGTGATTCATCCGGAGAAGCATAATGATGTGATTCTGAGACGCACAATGATGGTGACCACTCGTGAAGCGCAATGATGGCGCTTCTCCTAATAGTGAAGCAAACGATGTAGAGGAGGTTATGAAAATCTACACAAAGACGATGGAAATCGGGACGATCTAGAGATGGAGGCTTTTCAAAATTATGAAACCATGAAGGAAAAGGCCAAACAACTAGAGGTTGATGTTGAGGTTGTTCGGATTCAAAGAGATGGCTAAGACAAGGCGCTGGAAAATTTGAGATTGAAAGCCTGAGGTGAAAAAACAAAGTCGAAATTTTGCCAACTAAGGTTAATACCAACGTAAGTGATGACCATGTAGATAAAGAGGCAAGTTCCTTCTCCAATGCCAACATTCCAACTTCTATTGTATTTATTTATGCTAGTTTTAGTGCTACTAAAACCTCAAGAAGATCTACACCGGTGAAATCCGTGGAGAACATTACGCCTTCTAATAGATTTGAACTGGAACGAGGAAATTGATGATCTAGATATTGAAATTGGAGAGGAGGCTGCTCCAATTCAACAATCTTCTATTTCAAACATAGCTGAAGATAATGCAAAACAGTTTGGAGTTATTTGCGTTGAAAGAAAATGAAGAGCGTGAAAAGAAGGAGGTCGAAAAGAAAAATTTGGCCAAAAGCTCCCAAAAAGAAGAATGTCATCAGGGCCGTTGTTAGTCAAGTTACTACTAGAGGAGGTCATGGAGGTTCAAGAAAGGGTTCGGCAAGCCCTGTGAAAAACCACATCACTAATGCGGTCTTTTACCGGAATGCAAGGCTTGCCAAAGATGGTGCAAGGGCCAAGTTGGAAGAGCTTTATCACTTGCATAATCCTCGATATAATTTGTGGAATATGGAACCGCAGTTTTCTCGAAAGACTCGGTTTATTAGGAAGATGAAATTAGTTGATTTCAAATAGGATGTTATCACAAATGAAGCTGGTGGAGAGAAAGGTAATATTTGGATCTTGTGGAGAAATACTTTGGTGCAAGGCCGAATATCTGATCTTCTTCAAAAAGTCAAATATTACTCTAGATTTTATGAGACTTTATCACGGCAGTCCATGCTTCTATGATCCCGGCTCATTTTGCAAAGACTTTGGCGTCAATTGGGATTGGGTTTTATTTCCATTCCTTGGTTGGTGCTTGGGATTTTAATTGTGTCCTTCGCTTGGAAGAGAAGAAGGGTGGAAAACCTATAAAAGAAGTTTATATGAATGAGTCTCAAGTTGGATTTCCGATAATGGTTTGGTTGAAGCTTGATGCGCTTGGAAAGAAATATACTTGGACAAATTGCCGGAGTGGTGTCTATAGAATCGCCCTTAAGAATGATGTATGTTTTAAATGATGCTTGTGCGACGAATATCCAAATTGAGGTGTGTAAGGCGCTGCCAAGGGTTTGCTTTGATCATTCCCCTTATTTGGCTATGCCTTTGATAATCCAAGGCAAGAGGGTTCCTTTTCCGAATTCAAAAAACGGCTATCGTGATCCAGCTTTTTTTTGAGTTTTGTGAGGAAAATTGGAGATTAAGGCCTGACGGTGCTTCCTCCTTTTGTTTTTACTTCTAAGTCAAGAGGTCATGTGAAGCTCTGAAGATGTGGAATAGAACAATTTTTGGTAATGTCCAGTTTCGTTTAAAAATAGTCGAATAAGGCTTGATTCGAGAATGATCTTCTTGATCAAAAATCCAGAAGCGAGTACCAATTCTTGAAGGTCATGGATGCTAAGAAGGCTGCCGAGGATGTGCGCATCGAGTTGGCCACTATGCTTAAACAAAATCGAGGAGTCTTGGTTGGAGGACGAGATCAAAATACTGATTTTTCCACAACAAGATCCGCATGAGGAGTAAGTCACAACACTATTTCCAATTGAATATTTCTATTAACTCTTACTTTGATTTTGGCAGATGATATAAAATTATATCACGATCATTACCAAGCAAAGTTCAATGGGAGAGGTCAATATTGATCCGAATTTGTTTGAGTATGCGCATGAAAGTATTTCCTACGAAGAGAGTGCTTTTATGGATGCCATTCCATCTTGGAGGAAGCCAAGAAAGTCAGTTTTGACTTGGGTGCGGACTCTCGCTCCCGCTCACGGGCTTTACTGGTGCTTTATAGAACTTGTTGAACATTATTTCTAGAGATCTTTATAATGCTATTGCAAATTGTCACTTAAAAATTCCAAATGGCATTAACTCTAGTTTTATTGTTCTAATTGAAAATAATAAGTCTCGATGTAATCAAAGATTATAGAATTCCATTGGTCTAAGCAATTTTTTTTCTTCAAGATCATTACAAAGATTTTGGTTAGGCAAGGTTGGGTAATGCGGCGCTAATAAGTTGATCTCTGGAAGAGCAAGTTGCGTTTATGAAGGGAAGAAATATTCACGAAAATATAGCTTTGGTGTCCGAGCTAATCAACGAGCTCAATACTAAAGAAAACTGGGAATGTCGGCCTTAAATTAGACATTGCCCAAGCTTTTGATACGGTCAGTTGGGAATTCGTTTTGAAAGTTTTTCGCAATATGGCTTTTCCGGAGAACTGGTGTAAGTGGCTTCTCAACATACTTAATTGGCTTAGGATTTCCATTATGATTAATGGTCATTCCAAGGTTTTTTTTCAAAAGATTCTAGGGGTTTGCGACAAGGTGATCCTCTTTTCGCCTTTGATTTTTGTGCTTATTGAAGATGTTCTAAGTCGCAATCTTTTCTAAGTTATTTTCCAAACGAAGTATGGATCATATGGTGAGTAAAGGTGTAGCTCTCACGCACTCCGCTCTTTGATGATATTCTTTGTTTTCCTGCAGAGGCAACTTGCATAATTTTGGTAAAATCTGAAGAATATGCTTGGTATTTATCAACGTGCCTGCCAATACGTGAGTTATGCCAAAAGCAAGTTTTATTATGGACGTGATAGAATGTCTCGCTCCATTGCTATTGCAAATTACATGGGAATGGAACGGGCTTTATTCCCCGACAAATATTTGGGAATCCAGCTTGAACTCCTGGTATTGTGAGACATATCCATGTTCCGCTGGTAAGTTGAGAAGATCATGGATAAGATGGAAGGTCAAGGGTAAGCTTTTATCTTTTCAAGCTAGATTGGTTTTGATTAAAAACCTGCTTATTTCAAGCTATGTGCTTCATTCCATGGTCGCTATAAATGGCCATGTACAATCATTAAGCAAGTTGAGAGAGCCATTAGGAATTTTCTCTGGTCTGGCGATGCTGAAAAACGTAAGTATTTTACGGTCCTTTATGATGATCTTTGTTGTTCGAAGCGTGAAGGTGGTCTTGGTCTTAAGAAATTGAATGACGTTATAGTCATGCTCATGAAGCTTTGGTTTCTATTCGTGACTCAAACAAGACTCAGTCAGGTTTTTGAAGGCGAAGTACTTCAAATTAAATGGCAATTTGATTGATTATAAACCTGGTTCTTTCTGCTTTTCCGGCACGATTGGTTCACACCTTTGTGCAACGCATACTCGGGCCAATTATTGTAATGGGCGCTAATACTTCCTTATTTTTTTTGATAATTGGTGTGGAGATTTTTCGATTGCACAGAGGCTTGGCATCACTTCCAAAGGCCCTAATGATTTTACGGCCAAAGTGAGTGATATTATTGTTGATGGTGCTTGGTTTATCCCTCCGAAAACAAGAGATTTGATGTTGCGCTGCCATATTGATGTTGATAATTTACCTATTATTAGCTGGTGGTGAGGATTACAAAATTTGGGATCTTGATATCAAAGGAGTTTTCACGTCCAATCGGCGAAGGCTGCAATTAAAGCTCCTAGTGGAGATTGTGCTGCGGCGGTTCTTTTCACAAGACGAGGTTGTGCATCCTACTTTGAGTGTGCAATTCGGAAGGTTTGGAAGAAACAATGTTGCGCAATCGAAGATAACATCACTAAGAAGACAGGCATGGAGTTGCGTGTCTATGTGCCGCTTATGCGAGAGTTAGTTGTGAAGATGTCGGCCATATCACTTGGCATTGCAGAATCAGTGAGGAGACTTTGGGCTTAGGCGGGTGGAATTTTTAATCTACAAGCAAAAGAAGATCTTGTAGCTTCGTATAAAGGCTGCAAAGGGCGTGATAGGATGGTGAAGGATTCGTGGCTTGTTGCAAATCTTGCGATAGTTACGAGAATTATGGAAAATGCGCAACAAGGCTTATTTTGATGATATGCGAGTTCGTTGGCTTGGCCTCAAAGGGAGAGTTTATCGGAGTTATACGTGATTACTCTATTAGATTAAAGGGTCATATGTTTAACACCATGGAAGATTGGCGCATTTTGGAGTTCTTCGAGTTAAGCATAGATCTTCAGGACCTCAGACTCCTCTTGAAGTTTCTTGGGCGCTCGCTAAATACTTGAGAGTTATTGAATCTGTTTGTGATGGTGCTTCACGTGGAAACCCATGCCAAGCTGGTTACGAGTGTTACCTTTCGAGACTCAAACTTCTGCGAGTGCTAGGCGTCCTTTGTGTTGGTCTTGGATCGGCAAACCAACTTTTATCTTTGAAGTGTGTGCGGTTATTTATGGAGCGATGGTTGCCAAAAGGTGGAATATTACTAATCTTTGTGTCGGGTCGGACTCTATGAGTTGCATCCTCGGCTCTTCAAAAGGGTGAATTACCTTGGCAGCGATGCAGAAGTGGAAGATGGCAAGAAGCTTTTATACAAATATTCGCTTATATACATAGCTATAGAGGTTAATTTTTCTACGAATCTTGGCTAAACAAGCATGTTTGTTGGCCGAAGATGTTTATGAGTTTATGAGGGTATGCCAGGCTTTATTCTTTCGTAGAATGGCACAGGGAGGTTTATTTCCGTTTCAAATAGGTTCTCTTAGCGTGTAGCCCTAACGGCTAGGCGCTATTTGGACCTCACCT